>JAFBJR010000266.1:359745-453122 GCA_016785285.1 Brachirus orientalis
CGACAGTAGTATGACATATATATATATATATATATATGTATATATATATATATATACATATATATATATATATATATATATATATATATATATAAATATGAAGAAACTATATTATTCCATATTCAAAGCTAGGCATCAGACAATACAAGAATTTCCCATCATAATCATCCTGAACAAAGCAATTGTGAATCACGATGATTGCGATGACTTAAAATATAACATAAATACATAAATCACAAGGGCTGTATGCTCGTGAGTTAGACAGGATTTTTAAGACACTCGTGAAAAATATGTTTTTCATCATTCAAAGTAATAGTAAAATCAAAACAATAGGAATTCACCGCCATTAACTTACTATAAGTGTTTATCTCAGTGAACCATAATATCATATATTGTCCCATCTCGATACAAGACACTATGGAGAATGACATCCAAACACTATGAGAAAAGTGGCTACAGCACCTTAAAAACAGTCAACAACTGAAATCATTAAGGGAAAAAAAGTTATTTGTTGCCTCTTCAATTTATTTTATTGTACTCATAACTTTAACAACTTCTTACCTTCACTTATAAAACATGTCATGTTAAGGTGTGGAATACTTCATGTTAAAAACTACTACACATTAAGGTGTTCATAATTTCTGTCATCAGAAAACCTGAGCGATAATCTTCAGCCGTGCTGTGACATGCTGAAATCCAGCACAGCCGCAGTAACAACGTGATCATACGATCATATGACTGATGAACAGGCAGAGTGGTGCAGACTCACACAGGACGGCAGATCACCAGGTCTCCCTTGTTGGTTCCATAAGCCAGACCCATCCCCGGATCCGGCAGCCAGCGAGCCGAGTTGATGCTGACATGGCGCCTCTGGTCTGGAGCCATGGGGTAAACGACGTTGAAGACCATCTGAAACACACGAGCAGGTTCAGCACAAGCCGTGGAGACACACGCCAACACGCGTGTTCAACACCAAAACCAGTGTTTTAAAAACATTGTATGTAATTTACTGCCACTAGAGGTCTTTAATAAAAAAGGTGAAAGAACTAGTTTGATGAGCAGAGTGATGGAAGAGCTTCAGTTTACTTCCTGATTTATTTATAGTTGCATACAGACTTATAAAAGTTGCATACATCACATGACAATTAGCTGTTTAGTGTGACACACTGGGTTGCAAAATTCCAGGAATTTTCAACCTTGGAAACTTTCCATGGGAATTAACGGGAATATATGGGAATAAACCAGGAATTTACTAAATTGAAGGTATGCTCTTAATAGGGAACTTAAATACAGTTGGAGAAAATATATTTTAGCATAATACTGACTAAAACAACCGATGCAGATATCATGCAAATAGAGTTGAATTTCTATGCTATTCCTCAATCACATGCACACATAGCCCACAGCTTACTGCAGGGCTATTGAGACCACGTCCCCTAAATGGCGCCCCCTAGGATGTTGAGGAAGTGGACATGGAGGATGTTGAGACCCTGGAAGAGCCCACTGCCTGAAAATTTTTTTAGCAAAAATGCAGAGGCTAGCCATGAGAAGCCTGAGGGAAGACGCTTTATTATTTATTTGCATGTTGAATGGGCCTTTTTTGGAGAGAGAGAGGCTCTTTTAACATTTTGAAAGGGACTTTGAATGGGTTGGGTGGGGTTAAGTAATATTTAACTCAACATTCATGTTTTTGTTCTTCAATGAAAGATTTGATTGTTCAATAAAATATTTAACACTTGTGCATGTTCTACTTATGTGTGAACTGATTTGTTTGTGTTATTTACACTAGCAGTTGTATTTTTTCCCACTGTTCTCAGTGCATTTAATAACTTATTGGCTATTTAACTTTATTTATAACTTACATATTTGAACTTACAATTGCACTTGCATATTTATACATTTATGTGTGCAGTAGTTCAGATGTCTAAATAAAGAAGAAAAAAGAAGGAAGAGGGAAAAGGAAAATAATTGTTTACTGCCTGGTAATTTGAGTGCCACTGCGGCTCCAAGTAGATGTCACACTCCTTTTCAAGTTGGGGAAATTGAAAAAAACAAAAGCAGCTTGACATCTTATTGTGAAATGTCTTCAGGACCAGCTGATGCACAGCTTCATATTTGAGAGTTGTGGCATTTTACTGAGTACAGAGGAGAATTCAGAGAACCTAAAAGGATACTGTCAAGTAAGCACTTTACAAAGGCAAGCGTTGGTAAAATATAGCAGATCCACAAACTGGATAAAACCCTTAAAAGTGCCAAAAAGAACAGCAGCATAGCTCCTCTCAGTGTAGAGCATGCTGAAAATTATAAAAAGGAATGCTCAGTTTCCTTGAATCTAAATGTGGATTTCTACTGATTGAAAGAGTGCAGAAAACACTATGACTAATGTGAGTACACTACTATGAGTCATGCAATGTGTGGTGTCAAATGCATGTAAATATTCAAGACCATAAATTAAATGTTAGGCCACAAATTTGACCTAAGGATGTAACCTGATAACTAAACTAAATTCAAACGGGATTAAAGCAAGAGACGGACAGAGACAGGGACACACCTGTAAATGTGTATTGCGGGTGTAATATTGACTTCAGGGTTAGTAAAGTAAAAAGCCCCGTGTCTTTAGAACGCCTCACCCTGATGGAGGTCTCTCCTCCATGAGGCTGCTGGAGACGGAAGACTTGTGCCACCATGTGGTCGGTGTTGGGATGCAGCAGGATCCTGCGAGAGGCCAGACCCACCATCACGTAGCAGCCCATGGGAGACAAGCTGACAGAGATGGCATTTGGACCTGCCAGAGAAAAAATGTTGGATTTTATTTGTCCTTCAAATTTAAAAACTTTAAAAAAGGTATAAGGTAAAAGGTATGTAGTTCCATGAGCTACTGACAAAGAGATGCAGAGGCACTGCTGCCAGCTAGGATACATAAAAATAGTAGATTTTGCTTACTTATTAAAATATTCTGCTAATAAAATATACAATTGCTTCAGTCTATTTCATGTTCATCTGCATGACATAGCCTTTTCCAAAAAGAAAATATATTTCGTAAATGACTCACTCTCCCACACCAAAGACCATAGGTAAAACCAGCGATTTTCCATCCCAGCACACAAGAATTGTTGGTCCAGTTCCGCCTCCATCGCTCAGTTAAAAAGTGTTATTTTGTCACTTTGGTGTTTGAAATCCTCTGTTCAGGTTTATATCGCTGACAAAAACTGACCACAGGATGCAGCAGTGAAACAGCAGCTCCTGTGCTCCCGCGAGCTAAAAACACTGATTTTCTCTATGGACTTTTGTATGGAATAGTGAGTAGCTTACAAACATCAGTCTCCAGAGGAAAATGGCCATTTAAGAGTGAGATAAAGCAGTGAATACAATATTAAGTTAGCAGACAAAAGGTGGCATTGACTTTATTGGTTGAGCTTTTTGTTCAGCCATGAAAGACTGAGCTTTCATGTGTCAGGTTGATTCTCAGTCCAGGAAGCAAAAACAAACTTGAAAGGACATGCATCCACAGAATCTACCACGTCAGACTCGTACCAAATCTCTTGGTGTAGAGCATCTCTCCCAGGTTGTGAGGAGCCAGAGAGTAGATGGCGAGGATGCCCTCGTCCGGGAAACCCCGCTGACTGCTGGGAATGAAGACTGCCAGCAGCTGACCGTCTGCAGAGATGTCACAGCTGGCGTCGTTGTAGATCTTACAGTTTGGCACCAGGACATTGATTGAGGCTGGTCAGGAGGAAATCAAACACAAACACATCTTCCCTTAGTATATCGGGAATCGACAGTCTGGAGCAGTGTTCCTGCCCAAACCCAACACATTAAATGGGAAGTGTTCTGTGATAATTATAGTCACCACATCACAAGTCCCTGCTTTTAAATGGCGCCCCACTTTCCTCAAAGATGGTTGAAGCCAAAAGAGTCAGTATGCTGATTTCCATTATTAGGATAATCATGAACAGAGGAAAAAACATTAATATTGAACTTGAGTAACTTGGAAACTCTCTCCAACTCAACAACAAACAGTTCTAGGGATTTATCTTACAAGTGTCAGCAGAGGGTGACCTTGTGATTTATGGTGAACATATTTAAAATTCTTATTTTAACAGCCTACTGAGGAGACAAAGTTTTTTTTTATCAAACTGTGGAGCAGGTGAGGCAGGTCGTACCATTGCTGATTTCAGGAAGGTCAAATTTGGTGAAGTCCCACCACTGCAGGCGGTAGGTTGTGTTGGCGATGTTGCTGGCCACTGCAGACTGACCGTCCCCGATCGACGCCCCTAGGAAAACAAACGGCGTTCATTTGAAACACCAAGCATCGGGGGGGGGGGGGGGGGGGGTTCTGGTTCTTGGTTCTTTTAGAACAGTGTGGTGTGTTTTACCGGCAAGGACTCTGTTGACTGAGGAGTGTGTGGCCAAACCGGGCTGCCCTCGCTCGTGGAAGATTCCAGCGTAGGGCAACTCGGGGAGGAGGAAACGCCTGCAACATGACAGCGAAACAACAATATATAAAAAAACTAATCCAGGCTGGAATTAATTACTGATAACTAATAAAAATAACTATTGACAAGCTTCTAAATGTTTGAATGCTGACAGTGTGCAATAAGACACGAGACACACTAATCCCCAGTCTAATAACGTGACTCTGCTTCAGTTTTGAGGAAAAATCCAATCCAACTTTATTTATAAAGCACTTTAAAACAACACAATTTGCCTTGTAGGGCTTTACAGTCTGTACAGCAAGTGACACCCTCTATCCTTAGACCCTCACATCGAGTGAGGAAAATCTCCACAAAAACCCTTTACAGGGGAAAAAATGGGAGAAACCTCCGGAAGAGCCACAGAGGAGGGATCCCTCTTCCAGGACGGACAGACGTGCAGCAGGTGTCACATGTACAGAGACAAGTTCAGCAGATCAAAAAATCAAGTATTATAAAAAGAGAAAAAGATAAGACGACAGAGACCAGGATGGTAAAGACAGCAAAACAATAAAACAGTAGAAGTAAAAATCTCAAACTGAGTTAAAAGCCAAAGAGAAAAAATGAGCTTTAAGAGGACAGAAAGTGAGTTGGCCTGTCTGATGTGCAAAGGCAGATCATTCCACAGTTTTGGGGCAGCAACAGAAAATGTGCGTTCACCTCTGAGCTTCCTCTTTGTCAGATCTGTCACTGACAACTAACAGTGACAGATCTGCTGACCCGAGAGAGCGTGAAGGAGCAGGCCAGACAGATACTGAGGGGTATGAAGACATATAAAATCAAATAAAAGGATTTTAAAAATCAATCCTACAACGAACCGAGAGCCAATAAAGTGAAGCTAAAATTGTGTGGTCTGTGGTCACAGACGTGCTCCGAGGCCGTAACTCATCAGTGGTAGTGAGAGGCATCGAGTATGGTGTTGAGGTCGGACATAAAGCCCAAATGCTGCGAGGGGAATCTTTTTTGTTACAGATGTAGTTATCTCTGTGATGCAAAGTAAAAAAGGCCTGCAGGTCGACCGGCATAAGAGGCCGGAAGGATCATATTTTAATTGTAGGCTTCAGGATTACGGCTGCTGACATGGGTGGTCTACCAGTAGTTATCGACGGTGTTACACTACCGTTCAAAAGTTTGGGGTCACCCAGACAATTTTGTATTTTCCATGGAAACTCACACTTTTATTTATCAAATGACTTGCAAAATGAATAGAAAATATAGTCAAGACATTAACAAGGTTAGATCGAACCCACAAATGTGATGCTCCAGATACTCAACTAGCTCAAAGGAAGGTCAGTTTTATAGCTTCTCTAAGCAGCTAAACTGTTTTCAGCTGTGCTAACATAATTGCACAAGGGTTTTCTAATCATCCATTAGCCTTCTAACGCAATTAGCAAACACAATGTACCATTAGAACACTGGAGTGATGGTTGCTGGAAATGGGCCTCTATACACCTCTGTAGATGGCATTAAAAACCAGACGTTTGCAGCTAGAATAGTCATTTATCACATGAACAATTTATAGTGTATTTCTGATTAGTTTAATGTTTTCTTCATTGAAAAACAGTGCTTTTCTTACAAAAATAAGGAAATCTCTAAGTGACCCCAAACTTTTGAATGGTAGTGTATGTGTGAATCGTATGAAGTTACATCTCACCCTCAGTGTTCAATCTGTCAAAATGACAGACAGCGTTCAGATTTTCTCCATCATAGTGGAAATAAGTCAGTCAGCTTTCAAAGTAGCACTCAGTATAGGTACGCACTCAGTCAGAAAAAATTGTATTGTTGAACACACCGGTGCGTTCTATCTTAGCCACCAATACACAGTGGTCTCTCATAAAATCTAATTTAACATGCTGAAAGCCAACAGCCTACAGTCGGAGACAGCGAGTCCAACCATTCAAGCACCAGTGATCAGGTTATAACATGCAGAGTTAAAAATGCAGCTGTCTCACCGCGGGACAAAGCGACCCAGCGACGGCGCCGACATCCTGGCGTTACGCGGCGTCCTGTGCCTCGCTCTGTCTCCGTTATCACTGGACAACACAAAATGATTCAGGCTAAAACACGTGTGAACACAGAAGCAGCATTAACCAACATTAACCCAAGGTGAGAAAAGACTTTCCAGGAGAATCAACATGCAGGAAAAAAATTAATACATAAATAAAAGGCCGTGTATATGATGAAACCTACTCCAGCTCCTCAAAGTCCACGTCACTGTTGTCCATGGTGCTGGACGGGTTGCCAGCAGGACTATCGGAGGACGACGACATGGCCCGTAGGCGGTTCTGCTGGTAGCGGAGTGAGCGCTGGCGAATGCTGTCCCGTCTGGACAGATACTGGATCATCCTCTGGGCGTAGTAAGCAGCTGGAGACAGTCTGGACAGTACGGAGGAGATGTATGTATATCGTTTATTTAAAAAGATACACACTGGAGCCATGTAGTATCATCATTATTTAGTTCCAGGACATGAGTGGGAGTGAGCGTACCTGGCTGGATCAGGGTATATGGGGTGGTCTCTTGACCCTGACATGTCGTAACGAGACAGCGACAAAAGAGACGATTCCAACAATCGCCTGCATGAGAGAAACATGAAAACAAATGTTATTTACAGTTGGTGAACATATATTTTCATGAAAACAAATTACCTTTCAAACTAAAGAGCCGATGTATAAATAGGGACACAGTTAAACGGCATGAAATGTTGAATAATTCAGAGGTGAATTTTAAAGAAGGCTCTCTATTCACATGATTTACTAATTGATTGATGCAGGTTCAGAACTTTGTAATGTGCAACTAAATGACACATAAAGCAGGCTCGCAATAGGGCTGAGCAACATATAATAATAATAAACTTTATTTGTCAGCACCTTTCTAGACACTCAAGGTCACCTTAGATAAAACACAAACGCATAAGTTAAAAATAAAAGACAATAAAATTGGACATTGCACTGTGGTCAGTGGGAGTATGACATTCTGAACAGGTGAGTTTATGAGTGGCCAGGTTATCTGTGATGACTTTCCCTGGTTTTAAAGGCTTTTGCAATGATAATAATCATTTAATTGAATAAATTAGTTAACACTAAATATTATCAACTAAAATACATAGTACATGGCAAAGCTGCATTTCTTAAAAAGGCACTTACTAAAACATCTTTACTTTCAAGCCTCATTATTTGTGTTATAGCAGAATTTGACCATATTTATAGTCAATTTCATTGTTTCTAACACAGCTAAATATCCTTCACTTAACATTAAAATGCCAACAGAAGCAAAAAAAACTCAAGAGTCCAGAGAATCAACCTGTGCGCAGCTTAATATCCACATGTATGACCTATATTGGAAAATAGAAAGAGCGTAAAAATATCCAGATATTTTTTATACCTTTAAACAAACATTTCCATTTGGAGTTATATATTAATATCAAATGATATGAAAAATTATACTGTGAAGGATTTTTTCCTATATTGCCCAGCCCTACCTCACAACTTTATCTTTGTCTCACATCAATATCAGACTATTGAAAGCATGTTTTCCCCTGAATATGGAGACTGTACCTCCTCAGGTAATCCTCATCAGGGGGGTCAACAGGCATTTCTTGGCTTAAGGCCTCCGGTGGCTCCGCCGATCGTCCGGCAGCAGCCTGTCGGTAAACCCTCTCCCACTGCGCCGTCTCCTGGTTGTAAACCAAGCCCACCGTCTGCTCTCCAGGCTGACCAGAAGAGGGGGCTATCGGGAAGGCCACTGTTTCTGCTCCTCCACCTCCGGGAGGAGGCGGCTGCTCACTGGGCTCTGGAGGTGCCCTCCTCTCCTGGGGTTGAGCCTCTAATGTCCTCCTGCTCTCTTCAGGCTGCCAAGGAGCTGAAGAAGCAGTGGGGAAGGAAGAGGAAGAGGAGGAGGAGGAGGGTTCCAGGGTGGAGGCGGAGGTGGAGGAGGTCTGATTGGTGCGCTCCCAGCGCTGAGAGTCATGGTTGAAGGTCAGTAGGTTGTGGCAGGCCCGGCAGCGGTTCAGATGGCCTCGAGAAGCCAGGGGAGGAACGTTGTTCTCCAGGCTGTGGGAGGCAGGAGGTGGAGGGAGAGGAGGCTGGTAGTGGATGATGGTCGGGGTGGAGGGGGACGGAGAAGAGGAAGGCCCGGGTCTGTCTGGGTCCATGTTATTATTCAGCAACTCTTGACTCTGCTCTTGGCTTCCATCTGCAATGCCGCCTCCTAAGGTAGGCTCCAGGTCTTGCATGCGGTCAAACTCCATGAAGTATCGGCTCAGGTTGCACTGCAACACGTTGCGGAAAGAGGCAGTATTGCTGCGAGAGCCGTCCCAGAACGGGTGGTGTCCGCTGCTGGTTCCGGCAGAGTCTCGGGCTCCTGGTTCTCCCTGCTGGGGGAAACCCCGACCTTCGGTAGCAGAGGTGTAAACAGGAGAGTGGGAGGAGCCGTCCTGCTGACGGAGCACAGACAGAAGGCTGACGGAGGAGGAGGACGTTCTAGGAGGCAGCATGGCCGGACCGACCCCGCCCTCCCTCATGCTGAGCAGGTTGCGTGTCCAGTCGGGGCCGGTTCTGGAGGCTGAGTGCGGCTCCATGCCGCTCGGCGCAGTTGTATTCAGAGAAGTGCCGGCGCTGTAGTAGACCGAGGTGAAGGCGGAGGGTCGCTCTGAGGGCTGTCTGGGCTCCGTACGGGCCGAGGAGAAAGTGGAGGCGGGGGGAGGCTGGGAGGCATCGGACGACACCCGGGAGTCAGAGTGGGTCACCGAGGAACCGCTGTTGGCCAGGGAAGGGTTGCGATTGGCTGAGCAGCGACTGCACAGACAAACCATGCCCAAGTGCTGAGTGCAACCAGGAAAGGGCGGCCCGCGTTCAGAGCTGGGGTACTGGGCCAGAGGCATGCTGGGAGATTCTCTAACACTGCTTCCATTTTCACCCAGAGGACGCGGCGGCTGCTCGCCCCCGACCTGAGCCCCCGGGGAGCGAGACGACAAGATGTGGAGGAAGTTGTGGAGGATGGGAGTGCGGCGGACTGGCTGGGTCGGCAGGAAGGAGCGCTGACGGAAGTGAGGCATCTCAACGCTGTCCATCGGAACCTCCGAGTCCTCGTCGTTCTGAAACAAGGGAGGAAACCATTCAGCGGGCTAGTCCACGTAACTGCTGATAACTCACTGCTCTTTAAGACATTTAAACAGCAATTAGAAGATAATCAATATGGGTTTTTCTATGGCCAGTGCTTTTTTTCTGTAAATGGGGGAGCTGATGGCCGAAAATTATATTTGACCAACTTCCCCCATCTGATAAAATATAACAGTTAAATGATAACAAATGTCTGCACTGCAGTGCAATTATAAACAGTATTTATCAATTAAAATAATGCATAAACTAAATATTAAATATAGGAAACAGGTCATCCAAAAAGAAAACAAGTTGACTTTGCAACATCTACCATAACAGATAAAAAACCCAAATGAAAATGGTTATTTTCTTGTGGACTGATTGTTCTTGTTGACAGAGTCATAAGTTCCTACCTGTTGATTGGAAGGATTCACGATCGCCGTCAGCAGGTTGTGACCCAGAGGATCAAACCTCACCAAACTGAAACAAAAATAATGGGAAAAAATAACAACAAAACATATATGTATTAATCTGGAGAATTTAACAATGATCAATAACTAAACCATGGCAGTGTGAAGCAACAGCTCCTCCTCACCCTCAAAGAAATCAGCTGCTTGAGGATGAATCCTCAAGGCTACGAAAACCAAACAATATTTAGAAGTAGGGCTGCAACAATTAATCGATTGATAGATGATCGATGATTTAATAATTTTCTAATTTCTTAGGATCTTAAATGCGAATATTTCTGGTTTCTTTAAATAATTAAAATGGAATAATTTTCGGTTTGTGGACAAAAACAAGACATCATCAAATCAAGTTTTGGGAAACACAATCAACATTTTGACATTTTACGGACCAAATAAGTAATCTTTAGCTGCACCCCTACTTTAAATCAATTATAAAAACAAATATTTGTAGTATAGTATATTTAATTTCTTTAAACGGACCCTTTCCAAATGTTATACACTAGAACTTTAAAGTCACTGTAGTCGTGTAGTTACACGGTTGCTTGACTCACCGCACTCTCTCCGTGTCGCTGCCCGTCTTGACCACAGCGAAAGGCTCTGGTCGACTCCAGTCCCAGAAGTGGAGTTCGTTGTTGGTGGCGATGAGCAGCAGCTGAGCAGTCGGGTGGAAGGCCAGCGACGCGATAGCAACATTGCTCTCGGTGAACCAACTCTCACTACCACCCTGCAAACAGAGAACACATCAAACATCAAATACAGAAGAAACTTCTTATTCATTCAATCCAAGCTTTGCGTTAAAATTCCTGTGTGGACGACCTCAGTTGGTGAAATTCAAAATAAATGACCAATGAATGTGCCATTTAACAATTAACAAGAATAAGCCTTTTTGTTAATTTAAAAGCTACAAACATTTACAGGGTTGTGCAAATGAATTGGGGCCGATGGCAAATTATATACAACAGAGGAATATTGATTTGTGCATTAAAAATGAATATTGATTTGTGCATTAAATGACATTTTAACTAACATGTCTGTCAGTGGACAGAAAAACCCCCTAAAACTGGGCTTTTATTCTGAAACGTGCAGGTGCACAAAAGCTGAGCGTGACTAAAAGAAAAAGCAAAATTTCCATATAAATAAACTGAGATGGTGTTTGGATGTGAGGTCTAGGAAGAAGGATGGAAGCAGTTTTTAAATCACCAGGGGGCGACTTTGGTGTTTGCAAAAACAACTCTGTTTGAATGGAAGTCTATGGGGAAATGAGCTTCTACTTCTCATTTGATTTAGATCATCAGTAAACAATTTACTGATGATGAATTTTTGAGTTTAAAAAGGACTGAATCGCTCATTTCAGCACTTCCTCTATAGAACATGGTGCCAATTTCTTTAAAAAAATTATATTCACATTTAGAGGCAAATAAAAGACAGCACATTTGAGTGAACACCAGCTGGTATCATCCAATAGGAGCCTGGTTGCAGGTGACGTCTACATTTCTAGTTTAAAAAAAAACTGACATGACAAATGGGAGTTTGCTTTTGTAGTCTGATAAATATTTTGAAATTATTGCCTACTTATAACATAACTTATAAACAGTTTGATTAACACCCTCGTCAGAGCCTGAGAGGGTCTGCATCACCTGTACTGGCACGATGTCACTTTGAAACCAATTTCACTGCCTCGACAGCTGACTGCATACGTCACCGTGCTCCGAGTGAGCAAAGCTGCTGTAAGTTTGGGGGTGAAAGTTATACGGGAGTTGTTCTTCCTTTGAAAAATGGAAGAGAGGAGTCAAAGAAAAGCGGGAGAGTGATAGGACAAGATGTGGGACAAGAGTGAATATTGGTCCTGCTTTCCTGAGAGACGCCAACGGATGTCGGAGTGATAGTAACCTGGCTCTGTTACTGTTGGACTAGTGAGTAGACACTGTTTGCTTACAAACTAA
Organism: Brachirus orientalis; assembly: GCA_016785285.1. Classification (NCBI taxonomy): domain Eukaryota; kingdom Metazoa; phylum Chordata; class Actinopteri; order Pleuronectiformes; family Soleidae; genus Brachirus; species Brachirus orientalis. Next base: position 371,725 of record JAFBJR010000266.1, read on the forward strand.
ACATAATGGGCTGGAGCTGCTGTGTGTCAGGTGGTGTTACTGAAGTCATGTCATTCCTCCTTCATGTTCAGAATTCAAAGTTATTCATGTCGTCGAGCGGTTTCCCCCCCGAGCTGCTAGTTGGCTAACATGCTTGCTGAAGACATGGGTAGAGTTTCCAGAGTCAACAAATTTACACATTACCACGGTGTATATTTAAGGACAGGTGCGATAGACAGTACTGTTCCGACTTTAGGGGCATCCTACATGCACTTAGATGAAAATATCCCAAATTTTGTCGTGCCTTTTCAATATTTCACGATCTTTGTAGACTGTGAATCAGTTGGTGAAAGAGGATTTGTCCAGACATTGAGTTATTTTTCTTTTCACTTCTTCTTCTGTGGGGGTTTAACAGCAGTTTGCATCCTTAAATGGTGCATTACTGACATCTTCAGGAGTTAAAACATCCACACAACCCAGTCCGTCATATTCTTTCTCACTTTCTTTTCACATAACGGTTAGAATTCAGTATGGCTGAAGCAGCTCCCAGGTATTGGTTGCTTGGTAATTACAGGCTTCTGCTATGCTTTTTTAAAAGCATTTCCAAGACACTGCATGTTAACGGCCCCTTAGGCCTTGTATTTGTTCGTTGAGTACGCCCCCCTGGGGGTATTTACAAAGAAGATTTAAATTAACTCACAATTTTTACGCAACAAAACAGAGTAGATGAATCAAGCCCCATTAAAACACAGCAGAAGTGAGCGGTAAAAGACTCAAGATTGGTTTAATGTCCTCCTGTCTTACTCTGAACACAAAAATATATTTTTTTTTGCTGTTTCTCAGGGCATGCTACTCACGTGCAGGTCCCAGATGCGGACTTCACCATCAAGGCACCCGGAGGCCACCAGGCCGGGTATTGTGGGGTGGAAGGTCACACACCAGGGGGTTCTACGGTGGCCCACTAAGGAATGTAGGCACTTTCCAGTCTTCACCTCGGTTATGTAAATGTTGTGGTTGACATGTGTGGAGGCCATTAGTGTCCTGCAAGAGAGAGAGAGGTCATGCCGGTCATGTATCATGTGACATTAAGTGAATATTACCTTGTGCTTTGTCAGTGACATTAAATTCTTTGGGCCAGAAAATGAAGCAACATTTTCACAAATCTGTGAAAATGTTACCTTCAGGCTTGTTTTCACCTCTGGAGACAGAACTTTACATGTAAAGTTAAATTAAATAAAGTTAATTTCTTCCTGCGAAAGCTAATGTTTGCTATGTGGAAATAGTGAGAAATAAAATGTAGCCTCTTTAAATCAGAAAATCATATAAAGACTCACCTGTCAGGGCTGAATGCGAGCAGGAACGTTGACCGGGGGCTGTCCGGCAGCTCCACTTTCTATCAGAGACACAAACAATTTTAAGTGTGTTATTCAAAACATAAACACATACATTGAAAGTAAAAGGCTTGGAAAGTACAGCTAGATTGTCTGGGAACAATGAAATCCCCCACGACCCATTTGTGGTTCCTGACCCAGTCTTTAGGATTGTCCGTGTTTGCTCTCCATACCTGACTCTGCCATTTCATCCAGCGAACTTTCTCCTCCACCAGGAGCTGCAGGAGGCGCTGCGAGCCAAACGTCTGGGAGCCTCGCTCCCGGCTGGACAGGATGCGCACCGAGTTCCTCTGACGGGACGCCATGTTGCTACTGGAGGCCTTGGCTGATTGGCTGCTCACTCCCACTGGTGCCAGTCCGTCGCCATGCAGAGTTTAGGCTGGGAAAGAGCAGAGCAGCGGTTAGTCATGGTCAAAGTGTCCTGACATGGTTAATGTGACAGAGTAGTGTGATAATTAAAGGCTGAAATGTGCCGTCTCTGTGTCGTTCCGACCTGCAGATGTGAATTAGCTCAGCTAAAACCTGCTACGGTATCAAGAGTTCAGTCAATTTTAATTAAACAAGACAAAATGTGAAAGAAATAAAACGGCCCACAACATGACTCAGTTTAAAATTTACTTTCTTTAGTCTGTGTGGTCTTTTTTTGTCCAGGATCCAATCCAGTGATTTTGACCAGTATGTGACCACTAGCAAGAGTATCAAACCGGCTCGTCCAAAATCAATGTGTACTGAAGCTACACCACCTCAATCCAAACACAGTACATCACATTAAGGCCAACCGAACCAGAAAACCAGATAGAAGAGAATGTGAAATGAATCCACCACAGCGCTCACAAACGTGTCCTCTGTTTAAACACTGATGCAATTTAATTAGTAGTTCTTATAGAAATAAAGAAATAAATAAACAAGAATTAAAGATATCATCACCTGATATTGTGATATTTTTACTAGCTTGATGAACAGAAAGGTCTAAAAGCAGCAGTTATTTACCTTTAAAAACGTGCCGGAAGCTGCGTTTATCAGTGTTTTGTGCCATGTATTTCTCAAACCTTCTACACCACAAGTAGCACCTGAAAAATACTGAGCTCTCCAAAGCAACACCATTATCACCAACATTAAAATACAGCGGTGTAAATGGGCTGAGCAAAAGTCAGTTATGGACTTAATCACTGGAGACAGATTATTCCCAGTAAGAAAATCTGCTCTCTCTCATCATCCTCCACTTCCTCACATATAATCAGAAACTGATATAGTGAAATTAGATTAAGATGGAGCAATAGATAAGGTGGCTCTAATTATTATTATTCTATTTATTTATTTTGTTGTTTGTTCAATTTTCTACGCACTCCATTGAAAATTTTATACAGTACAACAGTATCTCTGATTTTCCTCCAAGTACCACCAGAGGAAACTTGCGTACCACAGGTGGTACACGTAGCACAGTTTGAGAACCGTGGATGCAGACTTCGTAAATGACATTTTCTCAGTTCAATTTGAGTCACTTGAGTTTTTTACACTTTATTCTCCACATGGTCTAATTTCTGTTTACAAACCTCATTTCATCAAACAGTGAAATAAAGACTTGAAATATATTCTTAAAGACATTGTAAACAGAAGCTGACATAGATTTTATTAGGTTTATCAACAGAAAACTGATGTTTCTCAGTTACTCACTCCTCTACACCAAAGTCCATAGAGAAAATCAGCATTTTTAGCTTGTGGTCACACATGAGCTGCTGGTCTACTGCTGCTTCATGTGGTCAGTATCTGTCACCGCGCTAAATATTAACAAAAGATTTCAAACACTGAAGTTGCAAAATGACACATTTGAACTTACTGATGGAGGCAGCAGTGGATGAACTGTAGTGGATTGGTGTATGAGACTTAGCAGTTTACAAAGCGACACAAGTCCTAATTTTCAGATACTACAGACTCAAGAAGGCATTCTTAAAGATCTTAAAGATAAAGTTTTTTTTTTTAGGTGAGTTGTTCTGTTTATTTAATTATTAGCAAGAGCAGCAAAATGTAGCAACCAACTTAAAACATTATGTTATGAACAACTGTCCCTTTCAGTATTTGAGAAATGTCAGACTGTCCTGTGCTTTTGAATTCGGAAATGTGGCATACAGGTTTTGTAACGGTCAGTTTTAATCCACAGAGAATAAAAAAAAAAAAGTTGTTGATACTATCGAATCCTCCTACAAGAGAAATGCAAGAAATCGAAATTACTGTAGATATCGAGTTATCCACATATCGCGGGTGACTCGATATGTCACCCGCGACAAACCCGAATCACTTTGTACAAAGTTAAACAGCATTTAAGTCACACGGCGAAACTAAATCATGTGAAGACATATTACTTAATTAAAATGGATGAGCTCTAAACACACCAAAACAAACAGCGATATAACACACACACACACACACACACAGACCTATTCATTAAACCAGACAACTGACACAACCACATCGCGGTGTGTGTATGTGAGAGAAATTTACACAATACAGAGACAACAACACTGCACTCTAACGGAGTCAGAACTAACGCGTTTACGTTTATGTAAATGCAAAATTAAGACGTGTTAGCCGCAAAGCTACGTTAGCCTTTCCGGATTTAGCTGGCAAGTCAGCGGGCTGAAAAACACAACAGAATTTATTTATAGATTCATTTCACATTACACACACACAAACACTTTTTTTGTATACGCAGATGACAATGGCACTGGTGTCAATAGACGAGAGAACAGCACCGGGCGGTGCGGCCTACCTTCCTTTATCCCGTCGCTCTCCGGCTATGCCATCACAGGCGCGCTAACAGGCCGACGGGAGCCAGCTAGGCTAACTACGTAGCTAGCTTGGCCAAAAAACGGAAAACGGGGCCGCTGCGAATAAAAATCTGCCCGAGGCTAACATCGGCGTCCCGCGGTCAAAGTGAGGAACAGCGTCCGTTGACATCGACTGACAACGTCCGTGTCTCCAGAATATGGGGTTTTAAGGCATTGGTCCGAAATTTTATTAGCTGCCCGACGCAGAACTGCTACTGCGTAACCAGCTAGCTGCTAGTTAGCCACAGGCGTCTTCTTCTTGTTTTGCCGCGGCTGGCATCAAGCTGTTGGTGCCCTACTGCCACCTGCTGCCCGGAATGTGGATCAGCAGTAGACTACAATAATAAAGCCAAAATTTTTGTGGTCACCAGACAATTTTACTATTTTTCTCCCCGACAGTAATCATTGCATGACGTTATAATTCATTCATTAATTCAAATTAATATTGGACATTACAGAAATTGCCGTAAAAAAATAATCAGTATCATTGTATCATGCACAAATTTACTACGGAAGCCAAGAGCAGTCGTAGTTGCCATTACATTTTTTCCAGTCCGTTATCTTGAGATCACAAAATAATGAATTAGTTATCATGGGATAACAATAAATTAATACATTATCATGAGAAAACGAGCCTCATTATCACGAGATAACGCATGAATTTATCTCATCAGCATGAGAAAACCCAGCCTTATTATCCTGAGATAATGTATTAATTGATCTAATTATCACAAGAAAACAAGCCTTGTTATCCTCAAGACAATGCATTAATTTATCTTGTTATCACAACCTTATTAATCTGAGATAATGTATTAATTTATCATGAGAAAGCCAGCGCTGTTATCCGATTATCTCATTATCACAGCCTTTTTAAACTGAGATCATGCCTTAATTTATTTTGCCTTCATTTTAAAGTGGCCTGGCCGCAACTTTGGGGACCACATTACTTGAAATACAAATGTATTTATACAAAACAATCAACACAGAATAGAAGAGAAGTCATTATGCAGAATATTATATTAAATGTTTATTTTCATCTCACTCAAATGTGTTACCAAAACACAACTATGACAAAGAAAGAAGCAAAACAACAAAACAATGCAGAAAAATAAACAAAATCAATCAATCAATGGAGCAGATACATAAAATAATATATACAGTATTAGTTATATACAAAAGATAACATACATGACAAATAAATAGAAAGCAGTTGAACATGCAACAATATTTTTTAACTGTATTTGAATTAATAATGCGATGACGAAGCAGAACATGTCAAAGTAAGGACTATTATTTGACACAAACATTGACAATATGTATGTTAAATAATAATGTGAAAAGCCAATGTGTGTGAGTTTTATTTGCTGTTTATCTCACTGTCAGACTTGTCTCTCTAGTAGGAAACTGACATTTGTAAACAGCTCACTTTCCCACACCAAAGTCCATAGAGAAAATCACCGTTTTTTAGCTCACAGGGACACAGGAGCTGCTGGTCAACTGCTGCCTCGTGTGGTCACTTTGTGTCACTGCAGTAAATCTGAATGAAAGATTTCAAACACTGAAGTTGCAAAATAACACATTTGAACTAATATATGAACAATAGTGGATCGACAACTCCTGTGTGCTGTGATGTAAAATCGCTGATTTTCTCTATGGACTTTGGTGTATGAGAGTTCACAGTTTACAAACCTCATTTTGCCCAACAGTAAGATAAAGAAACATACTCTTATATCATAAACAGAAGCTAACATAGATCTTTTTTTTTTAGGTTTTCTAACAAAAAAAAAACTGATGCTTGTCAACCACTCGCTCTCCCACACAAAAGTCCATAAAGAAAATCAGCATTTTAGTTTGCGGTGACAGAGGAACTGCTGGTCTACTGCTGCCTCGTGTGGTCAGATTGCGTCACCGTAGTAAATCTGAATGAAAGATTTCAAACACTGAAGTTGCAAAAGAACACATTTCAACTACTGACGGAAGCAACAGTGGATCAAAAGTCCTGCGTGCTGTGATGTAAAACTGCTGATTTTCTCAATGGGGTTTGGTGCAGGAGAGTCAAACGTTTACAAAGCCACACAAGTCTTAATTTTCAGATACTATAGACATAAAAAGGCATAGATATTTTTAGGTGAGTTGTGAAGCGGCTAAATGTGAATTACCTACTGTTCCCGCTGGCAGCCATGTTTTCAGTGAGAGCAACGCTCCGTGTCTCAGGCCTGTTGTGTCGGAACTATTAGCTTTGTACGATAAACATTTGGTTTCCTCGCCAAAGGAAAAGCAACGGTGACGCTCAGACAAGGCAAGTGATTTTAGATCCGTGACAAATCACGAGAGGCACGACACGACAGAAACATGTGACCTACATACTGTAGGTTCATGATCTAAAACCTCAGCAGTGCATATGTAGATGAGTTAAGAGAGAACACACACACACAGACATTCAGAAGTTTTCCTTGTAGAAGTTGAAGCTGAAGTGTTCACACTGAGCCTTGATGACTTTAGCCAGAGCTGGAGCGCCGCAGTAAAACACGTGCACCTTCCCCTTCTTCTCCTCCGACACTTTCTGAAACACCTGATACACACACAGTGAGTGTCCGTAGTCAGCTGTGTGGACCAAATCTGGGTTAAATCTATCCTTATGAGGACATTTTGTCTGGTCCACACAACCCTGAAGGGGTTTTTCAGGGTTAAGACTTGGTTTTAGGGTTAGACTTGGGTCTATGTTAAGGGTTAGGGCATTTGTCTGTGATGGTTCAGGTTAAATGAAGAAGAAAATGCATTATGTCTAAGAGTGCCTTCACTAAGAATGCTGTGGAAAGGAGGCTTCAGTCTGAATCTCTGCAAACAAGGTTCAAAGTTAAACGGCACTTGAGGCAAAATCTGAGTAAAACCTTTATTAAACCAGGTCTAAATTAATTCTAATTTAAACCATATAAAAGATAAACCTCACTTAAACCAGGTCTAATTTAATCCTCTGTTTAAGGCAAACACAATTCAACCAGGTCATTTTTAAATCTCAGGTAAACCAGGCCTAATTTAAACCTGGATTAAACTAACTCTTGATTAACCCTGATTTAAATCAGGTTTAAGTTAAACCCAAGTTAGATCAGGTCCAGCATCCTAAATTAATCCTAATTCAAACCTGGTCGGAGTTTAATGTCAATTAAAGTTGAACCTCATTTTAACTTAGTAAAAGGACTAAGTTAAAATACCATAAAACCAGGTTGAGATCTGGTTAAACCTGAGTTAAAGTCAATCCTAATTTAAAAGAGGTTAAATCGAGCCTCATTTCAACCGGGTCTAAATTAATCCTAATTGAAACCAGTTCTAAGATAACCCTAATTTTAAACCAAATTTAAACCAGGTCAAAGGTAAACCTCAGGCGAAACCAGGTCTAACTTAAACCTCAATTAAACAAAGTATTGATTCATCCAGATTTAAATCAGGTTTAAGTTAACCTAAGCTAGATAAGGTCCAATTTCCCTTAAACCAGGTTTCAATTAATCCTAATTCAAACCTGGTCTGAGTTAAACTTCAATTTAATTTGAACTTAATTTAAAGCAAATAAAAAGTCTAAGTTAAAATACAATTAAACCAGGTCTAGATAAACCAGGTCTAGATAAATCATGCTTTAAATTAGGTCAAACCAAATTTAAACCAGGTCTAATCAAACCTCACTTAAACCATGTGTAAATTATTCCTAATTGGGTCTAAGATAAACCTCATTTAAAGTTAAACCAAATTTGAACCAGGTCAAAGTTTAACTTCAGGGAAACCAAGTCTAGATTAATCCTGATATTAATCGAGTTAAAGTTAAACCTTAACACGACCAGGTCTAAATTAAACCTTAGTTAAACAAAGTTAATCCCAATTTAATCCAGGTCTGAGTTTAACTTGAACCTCGACTCACCTTTCCCCACTCGGGTCGTCCAGGTTGGGTTCTGGTCCTGAGTCCAGTGATCGAGTCTCTCTTCTCTTTCTTGGCCAGGAGGTCGAGCGCCATCTGCAGGCCGATGGCCTTCATGTCGTTCTTACTGAGCGCTGATGTCATATACATGTGCATCTCCAGGAAGCGACCTGCAGGGACATGGAGGTAAATCTGTATTTGACCCCGCCCCCTCAGCTCTCTCACTCTTCTCTAATGTCTCTCTCTCTCTCTCACCTTCTGGCTCCTCGTCAGCCTGGTCCATCTCCAGTTTGGTCAGTAAACTAACAAACCACTCAAATGACTTCTGGTCCCTGTTGATCCAGATGAAGTCGACCTGCGGGATCCAGACAGACTCATGTTCACCAGAGTTTGTTCACCACTGTTTGTCAGCTGACCAGTGACCCCTGACCCTCCACGCTCACGTCTTACTTTGCGTAGCTTCATGTCGCTGTCTTTGATGTTCTCACACCAAGAGTAGTTACAGTTGGGGCAATTCTGCTTCCTACGGCGGTACCTGCGTCAAACACACACACACACACACCACGGACATATCAGCGACGTCTTAAAGGGACAGTTCAGGTTTGTTTGGAGCGTGTCCCGACACATATTTAGCGCACACTGTGCTAGGCTCGCGTCCTGCACAAAGAACTAGACAGGAAACCAAAGTTTGTGTCAACTTGTAAACCACTTACTCTCCCACACCAAAGTCCATTAAGAAAATCTGTGATTTTACATCACAGCACACAGGAGTTGTTCATCCACTGCTGCCTCCATCACTAAGTTCAAATGTGTTATTTTGTGACTTCGGTGTTTTAAATCCTTTGTTCAGATTTACCTCAGTGGCACAAAGTGACCACACGAGGCAGCAGTAGACCAGCAGTTCCTGTGTCCCTGTGAGCTAAAATCTCTAATTTTCTCTATGGACTTTGGTGTGGGAGAGTGAGTGGTTTACAAACTTCAGTTTCCTGTTGGAAAAATCTGTCTTACAGTGAGATAAAACAGCAGACATATTCATAAGCTATCATGGATTTAAATGTGTAGATTTTGTGGCGGTGAGCCTTTTGTCACTCTCACACACCAAATTCCATAGAGAAAATCTGTGATTTTACATCACAGCACACAGGAGTTGTTGATCCACTGCTGCCTCAATCATTGAGTTAAAATGTCTCATTTTGTCACTTCAGTGTTTGAAATCATTTGTTCAGATTTACCTCATTGACACAAACTGACCACACGAGGCAGCAGTGGACCAGCAGCTCCTGTTTCTCTACAGGCTAAAAACAATGATTTTCTCAATGCACTTTGGCGTGAGAGTGTAAGCAGCTTATAAACTTCAATTTCCTGTTGAAAACTCTGTCTCACATATTGTAGACTTAAGCTGCCATAGATTTTATTAGGTGAGTCTTTAGCTAAGTGGCTAAAAGTCATTTGCTTTCTCCTGCTTAACGTTACTTGCTCATTGTTCTCATGTCAATGTCAGACATTCGTGCTGCATAGATCATGCAAAACAACGCATGAAACAGTAGGTGGTGCTGTAACAAACAAGAGAGACATTTACCTAAATATCAACTTAAATTGTTTCTTGGCCAGAATTTTAACACTTTCAATGTCTATTGATTTTTTTTTAAATTCACAAACTTTTAAGGACCTTCTGCAAAAAAACAAAAAACAGATGAACTATCCCTTTAACATGCATTTGACCTTGTAAGCTGAGAAGCTAAACAGAGTGAGAAAACATAAAAGAGAGAAGAAAAATATTATTCATTATTCAACGTCATCCCTTGATGACAATTAAAACTTCTGCTCAATTTGTAAACATACTGCATCTCCTGGTGTGTTTGGAAATCGGAATTTCAGAGTTCCTAGTTGAAGATTTCCAGCTCAGAATGTGGGAACCCCAACATAGGATCACAAAATGGCTGCCAGTCATGTCAATCGTAAAAACACTCTGCTACTTTTACTGTTAATTGCACTTTTGTCTTATGTGTTTCACAGTAATACTCAAGTATAGTAATACTCAAGTTTTATCCATGGACATGTTGCTACGATGTAAACAGAACGCTCCATGAGTGGACATGTTGTCATTTGGCCTGAAGCATGCTGGGAGATGCAGTTTTTATGTCGGGTTTTTGATTGATCTCACCGGTACATGATGCTCTGCAGGATGGAAGCGAAGGGCGTGATCCCGATACCGGCGCCGATCAGGACGGCGTGCTCCGAAGTGAAGATCTGCCTCGTCGGAGTCCCGTACGGTCCATCTACATAACACTGACACGCAACATACGTACTTACAGAGTCATCATCATCATCATCATCAGTGCAATGTTTTTTATACCTTAATGTTGCAAAATCTGTGATTTTCTCCAAATGTGGCTGGAATCTGCAGTTTTAGGAGAGAACGAGGTGAGTCGGCACAAGATAATACGAAAACTCCATGTCAAAGTGACCCTAACCCTGGTGAGGGATTATCATGGTGAACGCCTTGCTTTACCTCCTTCAGGGGCGGAGCTTCTCCTCGCTCTGCTGGCCCCAGCTCGTCTGGAAGAGGCTCCACTGACCCCTGACCTCCACAGGGCGTCAGCGGGGCCGCGCCGCACTGCGAGCCGTTCTGCCGATACATCGTCAACTCGATGGAGTCGTCCTCGTTGGACGCCACCGCCTGGTTGCAGTCTGTGGAGCTGAACAGCTCCCCCTGTGGAGAAGTGAGAGCGGTCAGTGAATGTGGCGTTAGTGGGCAGGCCTGACACCTGGTGTCTGTAATGGCCATAGGCTATTTATAAATAAGCGTTGGAGGGTGAGTCTAACCAGGAAGGGTGACCAGAATGCAGGTACGATAACAAAAACCCTTACAAGACAAACATAAATCAAATCCTTGTACAACAAAAAAGCTATACGGGTCGTAACAAATAAACCTTATCTTGAGCCAATAAATTCTTTGTTCATTAAATTAGGTGCACTAAAATTGACTGATTTAATAGATTACACTATAATTCAAGTTACGTATAATGGACAGTTACCACTGAATATCCAGAAGCTGTTTAAAATGAGAGACAGTTAATATAATTTACGAAGAACCTTTATTTTTTGTAAAAAACACTTTTTTAGAACCAACATTATGTTTCTGTTAAAGGGGTTAAACAATGGAATAATTGTTCAGTCAGCATCAAAATGTGTAAAATTGTCAAACTTTTTAAGGAATTGCATAAGGAAAACTTACTTTCTTGATATGTATCTATTTAGTGTGACGTTGCTATCAGTTAAATATGACACTATTGGAACTTTCTTTTGTTTGGTCACAAATTTGGTTGTCTTTGGTGCTTTGTTGATTGTTCTTTGTTTCTTTCTTCCGTTGTGGTTGAGGATGTAAAATATTTTGTTTTCATAAGGGAATAAGGGGCAGGTTTTTTATAAGCTTTTGCTTTTACCTACACCCTTTTGGTTTTTCTTTTGTTGTTCTAAGAGAGTTCTGACTGATAAAGGAAACAAGCTATTTCCCAACATTTAAAGAGGACATTCAGTGGCAAATCAAATTTCTGATGTTTTTTGGTGTGTCCCCGTGTCCTTCCTGTATCTAAACATCACTAAAGTGTCACAATAAACACTTCAGCCACTTCTGAGAAAGAAGGGCTTCTCTGTTTACCTGCGCTCGAGCAAGCGCTTTTGAAAAGTTGAGTTTAGTTACGTAACTAGCACATTTGCCGTGCAACGAACCCTCCCCCAACAGCTACTCCTGGTCATGGACGTGAACATTCAACCTGAAGAAGAAGAAGAAGCACCGCGGAGCAGTCAGTCAGCTGGCAGCTGGCCAATCACAAGAGACTTGGTGTTCTGGGGGCGGGCGCTCAGAAACAGAGTGTCTGTTCAGAGGCTGACAGAGAGCAGCAATAATCTGAAGAGACTATAAGGTTTTTGACCATAAATATTATTTAATTTATCTAAGTAGACATCAGTAATCTCAGTTTTTAGTTCAAAAAAGACCATTCTATGTCACATTTAATCAAATTGTCCTGAAACTGATCTAAAATGGCCCCTGAAAACTGTTTTGGCGCCAACGTGTTAGATACCTGTGCTTTCAGCAGCTGTCTGCGGTTCCTCAGGCTGGTGGCCAGTCTCTTCGTACTGACGCTGTGGCTCTCTGCTTGTCTGAAGTACTCGTACAGTCGGTTGGTCCACTGACCCATGGAGCGGATGTGCAGCCACATCGTATCTGCAGGTCAAAGGTCACAGCAGTCATCAGGGCGTGGGCCACAAGTTGCTGCGCTCAGTGTTCGAGCCGTTACCTGTCTGCTCCGGAGCGCTGCTGATGGTGAACGGGTGCCACTCGTACTTGGCAATCACTGGGATGTTGATGTAGACGTAGTCTCCTGGTTTGAAATGAAAGAACTGAGGCCGTTTTAACACCAGGTGAGTCACCTGCACAGACAAGAGTCACACACCTGTCATTCTCAGGTCACGTCCATCAGTTTGTGGTTTCATTTAAAAAAGATTTCCACAACGACAAAACTGTAGTAAAAGTCTGATGCCAGAGTTTGGTTTTGGTACCTTTGATGGCAGTAGGTTGACCTCCACAATGTAGAGACCCCCCATACGTGAGACTGCAATTCCCACAATCTTCTCGAGCAGGAAAACCAGACCAGGAACCAGAAACCACTTCCAGAAGTTTGCACAATGCACCACGAGCAGAGACCACACCCACACATAGGACAGGTGAGACCAGTAAAACACCTGGAAAATGTGAGAACCATCAAACATATGAGGGAAGAAGATCATGTGAGAACCATCAAACATATGAGGGAAGAAGAACATGTGAGAACCATCAAACATATGGGGGAAGAAGAACAGTGGAGAGCAATCAAACACCTGCAAGAAGAAGAACATGTGAGAACCATCAACCATCTGCAGGAAGAAGAACATGTGAGAACCATTAACCATCTGCAGGAAGAAGAACATGTGAGAACCATCAAACATATGAGGGAAGAAGAACAGAGGAGAGCAATCAAACACCTGCAAGAAGAAGAACATGTGAGAACCATCAACCATCTGCAGGAAGAAAAACACGTGAGAACCATCAAACATATGAGGGAAGAAGAGCAGGTGAGAACCATCGAACACCTCCAAGAAGAAGATGAGGTGGGAACAATCAAACATCTACAAGAACAAGAACAAGATCAAGTGAGAACCATCAAACATATGAGGGAAGTAGAGCAGGTGAGAGCAAACAAACATCTGCAGAAGAAAGAGGAATGTTTTCTGCTTCATGTCTGGGTGAACCTGCACCACTCTGAGCCGCTCCACCTGAACCAGTCCAGGATGCTGCTGCTACTGTCGGACATAAAACCTCCTTTTCTTACCTCAAAGTGTCCACTGCGTCGTACAAACGTGCTGGAGCAGAGCACCATGAAGCAGATGAGGACCTGCAGAACGACTCCGGTCACTGAGGCCGTTCCCTTCACCCAGCCAATCCCTGGTCGAGTGGTGAGCACATACTCCCACAGGCTGTAGTCACCGTTCTCCGTCAGCAGGACTGAGACAGAAGTGTGAGGAGAAGAACACGACTCAGTGTGTGTGTGTGTTTTTCCAGCTCGCTATGTGTGCGGTACGAATGAACAATTAATGTGTTTGTACCAAAGTTGAAGATGTGAGCGGTGGTGTGCACCAGCGTGTAGAAGAGGATGGCATAACCAACGATCTGATGCAGCAAGATGTTCTGGTCCAGAGGTAAAACCCTCACCACCCACGTCGCCCTGAGCCACGTCAGACAGCGACGTAGCATCAGCACCTGCGCGCACACACACATGCACACACCATTGTAATAACATACCGTAAACTCCGCTCTATAAGCCACTACTTTTTTCTCACGCTTTGACCCCTGCGGTTTATAGAGTGACGCGGCTTATTTATGGATTTTTATGATTTCCTCAATCGCCCCACCGGGATAAATAAAGTTTTCTGAATCTGGTTGTGTTATTGTTCAGGTGTAAATGTTGGTCACACTAAATATTTGGTATTATAGAAGCATTTTTGTTGTTTGTTTTTTCTGAAAAAGATGTTATTTTCAAACTGCATATATGTTTCTCCATATTTTCATATGTTCCAATAAAGTGATTGAGAAATAATTGTATAGTATGGTCATTATAGCATTGCTAAAACAACAAATCTAATGGTGGCCTAAGACTTATGCACAGTACTGTATATACAGTATATATATGTACACTCTACTGTGTATTGTTTTGTCTATCTTGTTTGGTTTTTAGGTCTTTTAGGTAGTATTTTTCAGTATTTTATTTACCTCTAATGTACAGCACTTTGTTTCAGCTGTTGTTTTTAAAGTGCTCTATAAATAAAGTTGGATTGGATTGGATCAATCATCAGTTGAAGCAATGACCAGGCCCTTGCACTCCTACAAACTTTGGATAATGGCCAAAGCAACTGTAACCTGCTGCTAACTGTCCACAAAATGTCCACCTTGTCTTCCTTTGATCTGGGTTACCATGGCTACCAACATCTCAGCTTGGACATCTCCTTTTAGATTTAGCTCATAGCTCCAAGGTAGTCGTTTGCCTGTACTGACCTAGCACATATGCTGACTTCAGGGGGCGCCATTGAGCCAATTTGTCAACACTAGTCCAGTCGTGATCCCGAACAAAACCAGCCAATTCTGACCGTGTCTCAGTTTCCCGACGGTGCCGTACCATGACGAAGGTGCAGTTGAAGTTGAGACACTGTCCGCAGCCCTTGGCGACCATGAACCACGCCCCGCCGTAGCTGTGCTGAAGCATGGCTCCGATGAAGAGCAGCAGATTGATGCAGGTGTACACGCAGAGGAACAGCAGCTTCCGACTGTTGTTCTGCCAGTACGTCCGGGTCAGGTACCGCGGAGTCTGGCGCTTCTTGTGCTCCACGTCAGGAGGCTTCAACCAGTTAGCAGCACTGAGGAGGGAGGACGGGTGAGAGAGAGGATGGGAGGGAAAGAGACAGTTGTCTCAAAGAGCGGCTACTTCCTGTACAGTTGTTTCGTGGGGGACAGATACGGTTAACTGTACGTCATACATGCTTAGAACAAATTGGGTTTCTGGTACAGATCTGGTAGTGACAGTGTACAAGTGACTGTGAATAGTGGGGGTGTCATGCAGTGCCCCATTGCATTGTGGGTCAATTGCTCTGACTGAATGTGCCAAAAGTTGAGAAACTTTTACCTTTACAAAAGCAGTCGGCCAATTAAATCTGACTATGCACATATTCTGGTAGAACCAATCCAGTCACGTTGTGAAAATGTTCCATCACAAGCCTTAGCAAATCAGAAAATAGTCCAGTAAAGGCCCTAGCCAATCAAGTGACGTTTAATTGTTTAAGCTAAAACAGTTTATCCTACAAATTGAGTTCTTGGACAATGCTGTTCTCCCTCGAGAGTCTGTTTCCAATAACAGTGGACATGGCGGATGTCGTGTCACCTTCATTTTAGCAATATTAGCATCTCTTGCTATGAAATTGGCCCTAACAGACACTTCTCTGTGAACTTTAAAGGAAGAAAGAAAGAAAGAAAGAAAGAAAGAAAGAAAGAAAGAAAGAAAGAAAGAAAGAAAGAAGGTGTCAGAGAGGAAGTCTGACCTGATGGTGAGGTTCTCCATCACCTCTGGGAACGCCTCCAGCTCCGCCTTCAGCTCCTCGAAGGTGATGGCGCCGCTGTTGTCTTTATCCGCCGACTCAAACAGCGCCAGCGTCAGGTCATCCAGCTTCTCCTCCGGCAGAGAGATGGCGCTCTCACGCAAACAGGACTTCAGAACTGTTCTGAGTTCGTCTGGGTCAATAGAACCGCTGCCTGTTTGACAAAGTTGTTAGTAAAAACAGGGGAAAAGATTTTAAAGTTATTTTCAGTGAAAAACAGGAGCACAAGATGGGAGCTGCAGGAGACAATGAAAATGATCTACATTTGGGCTGCCATGGGTTGCCAGGGTGCCCACACTTTGGTTGACATCAAAATTCAAGGGACTTTCAAGGGACTTTCCAGGACCAAATTCAAATTTCTTCAAATTCCAGGACCGAATGTGCTGACGGGAGGGCAACTTGTGAGAGCCGCTTCGAGTTGCAGGACGCTCTGCATCTGGACAAGTGATTGTCCTTGGGATTTGGTCAAGTCAGTCTTTGTCATTTGTAATTATCTTGGATTATCGTGGAATTCCTCTCTTCCTTAACATTACTCACTTGTTCTTCATGGAATCTTACGTTAACGGTGGAGAGAGACAGTGGACAGTGTCCACAACACCAAGAGTAATTAGGACTGGACATTTGTCCTGCGTAGGCCGAGTCTACGCACATCAAGTAACACGGGGCATCAAACAGTAGGTGACAAACAAGGGAGACTGTTACCTAAATATTAACTTAACTTCTCTCTTGCACAAAATTCAAGCACTTTCAATGACCCATGTCTATTTAGGGTGATTTTCAAAATCTTTCAAGGGCCTTTAACATTTTTTTTCAAATTCACAAACTTTCAAGGATCTCAAGAACCCGTGGGAACCCTGTTAATCGTAAACAAATTGACAGATTTTTAGTTTCTCCAAGGTGAATAATTTCTGGTTTCTTTGCTCCATAAAACAAAGAAATGAACTAGTGAGATGCATTCAAGAAACCTCGGAAATGTCATTGCTTCTACTGAGGCACATTCAGTCCATTAGCTAAATACTTGCTGCTGCTGCTTCTGCCTCAAGGTAAAATATGCACCACAGTTTTGATATTTGTAACTACCCGATCGGTTCACAGAAACCGGATTTGTTCAAAGCATGTGTAAAATGCGGCTGCTTCCTGTCGCATCAGGCTACTTCCTGTCCAAACGTTGAACAAAAATAATGTTATATTTGTTGTAGCAGTTATTCTGAAACGATAAATAACTCATTAGGTTAGGGTTAAAGGTTAGAACAAGTCAGGTTTGTCCGTTTGTACGGAGCAGAGAAGTCATTGACGTAGAAAGAACTTTTTTCTTTTACGACATCAAGACATCTGGTTTCTGCAGCTGCAAGGCATGATGGTGAAAATGTGTGTGGTAAATGGGTAAGCGTGCGTCTGTGCGTACTGACCGTCCACATCGTAGACCTGGAAAAGGAACTTGAGTTTGTCGGTTTCGTTGCCGTGGATGAGGAGGTCCAGAGCCTCCAGCAGCTCGTCCAGACTGATGGAGCAGCTGCCGTCCGAGTCAAAGAGAGCGAAGAAACGCTCGGCAAAGAAAGACTGCACACACACACACGACGAGGTCAGAGGTCAGAGGTCAGCGTGTCGAGCCGAGGCCTGCTGTGCGTCGGTCGGTCACTCACCTCTTTGACCTTCAGGGCAGTTTTAAACTCGTCCAGGCTGATTTCTTTGTCGTCACCCGCGATGCTCTCAAACTGCTTGGTGACCCAGTCGAGCCAGCGAGCGTCCTCGTCCACACTCATGGCCAGTGTCTCTGCTGCGGCGAGACAGTGGACGCCAACAGTCACATGTTAAGTTAAAGGGACAGTTCAGGGTCGGTGCTGACTTTGCTCTCTCTGAAAACATGGCGCGCAGCTGTGCTCACTCTCCTGCACCAAAGTCTGGATAGAAAATCTGTGATTTTACATCACAGCACACAGGAGTTGTTGAGTTTTCATCCCATCACATCTCGTCTTATCTCACTTTATTTTTTTTTAATCTTGTCTTGTTGGATCTTGTTACATTCCGCTGAATAAATTTCAACTTATTTGATCTAATCTTTTCTGTAGACTCTCCTTCTCTCGCAGATCTCACATCACCTGACCTCATCTCATTTTAGATCCTCATATTATCTTATGAAATCTCTTCTGTAATTATTTAACCTTGTTTAATCTCCCTTTTTTCCCACTTGGAGTTATCATGTATGTTTTTATCTCCTTATCTTATACCATGTTTATCTCACCGTATCAAATTTTCTGAATTATCTATTTTAAATGTTTACATATTTAATGTTCATCTGATCTCATCATACATCACTTTATTTTTCATCTCATCTGGTCTTAGTGGAGCTTGTTATATTTCAATAATCATATTTAAAATTATTCTTCTCAGACTCGCCTTTTCCCTCATTTCAATTGACCTCAACTCATATTATCATTTGAATATGTCTTGTCAAATATTATCCAAATGTATCTAAATCCCTCCAATTTCTCCAATTCTAATGCCAATTAATGTTATCTTGTATGTTTTATATCTCCTCATCTCATTTTATATTCCCTTGCATCATGTTTATTTCATTTTATTTTTCACCTGTTTTCACATTTCTTTCTTTTCAGCTCATCCTGTCTTATTGGATCTTATTTAATTTCACTTTATCACTTTATTTAGCTCAGCTTACTTTATTTAATCTTCTTCTCCCTGACTCACCTTGTCTTATCCTGGCACACCTAATTTTAGACCCTCATCTCATACTATCTTCTGATTAGGTCTCATCTACGGTGATTCTCATCTTCACACTTTCTTATGTCACTTCATGTTTTTCCATAGTTTTGTTTTTTTTGTTTTGTCTCGACCTTCATGAACAGCTGGCATCCGTGGACGTCCCGCTGTATTCCTACAGTTGGACGTCCATTGATAGACTGCAGCATCATAAAGGATGTTACCACGGAGATAGGAAAACAAATAAAAAAACAAACAAACACATTTTGTCTGTCAGAAGAGACAAAAGTTGAACTCAATAAACACACAGCGAACTTACAGTAGTAGCTGTTTCTGTTTAATAATCAGAGCTCTGTCAGTCATCCTGTTCAACAATAATCACTATTGATTGATCATTTGTTTGTTAAAAAGTCACAATAATCCGTGAGTTTAACGTTTCCAGATCCACTTTTAAGGAAAAATATGTTTCCCTTTCCATTGGAAAAAGAAAAGGGAAAGTGAAAAGTGAAAATTAGGTTTATATTGACATAATAAACATGTCCACCAGAACCAGCTCAGTGTTCAGGAAGAAAAACAAAAACACACAGCTTTTAGTGTGTGTTTTTGCCGTTAGTCTCTTTAAACAAAGAGAGTGAAGACAATCGGACTGTGAGATAATCAGATCAGACTCTTACCTAGCGACGCTGCTGTCCTCGTCTCGGTGTCCTGCCCGAGTCCCTGTCCGTCGCCTCTTCTTGTTCCTCCTCTGAGCTTCTGTCTGCGTCAGCTGGACATGACATCCAGGACTTCAGTCCTGCCACTCAGGGGCGTCTCAAAGCAGAGTAGGGGCCTGAAAAAAAAATAAGGATCCCAGATCTGGGATCCAGGAGCCCCCCCCACCACCACCCCCCTCACATCAAACCACAACCAAAGCAAAATTTTATTTAATTTTTCTGCAGTAAAGTCAGGTTTTTTGAAGTGTGGTTGCATACACAAGTGAAGAGTACAAGTTCCTTAGACTGTTTTTATTCAATATAGAGAATAGCAACAGATTTGGATATTTTATGTTTAATGTTATGCAGTAATGTGCATAAGTCTTAGGCCACCACCAGCTTTGTTTGTTTTTTATGTCACTTTTGTGATCGTTGGCGTTTAGATTGAAAAGATGTGACTAAAAGTCAGTCTTCTACTATATGATCAACCTGTCAGTGAGTTGAACTTGTGCAACATGTGTATGTAATGCTCCAACATGTCTGGAGTAAACCAGGTATAATAGACCTTTTTCACAGCAGCTATTTGTTGGCATGAAATAGTAGGAGAAACACAGGTTTGACCAATAACATTAGGGTTCCATTCCAGGTTTTAAAGAGCCATGGTTGTGTTATCGTTCAAGTGGAAATGTAGCTCACACTAAATATTTGATATTATAGACGCATTTTTGTTGTTTGTTTTTCCTGAAAAAAGATGTTATTTTCAAACTGCATATGTGTTTCTCCATATTTTCAGGATATGTTCCAATGAAGTGATTGAGAAATAATTGTACAGTATGGTCATTACAGCATTGCTAAAACAACAAATCTAATGGTGGCGTAAGACTTATGCACAGTACGGTACTGTGTGGTTTCCAACATAGTTTGTGGTCTATAATGACTCCCAAAAACTTTGTTTCATAGACTCTTTCTATTTTGACATTCTTTAAGTTCAGCTTCATGTCAAAGTTGGTCCTGGTGCCACCAAAAACATTCATTTAAAGGTCATTTAATGTAGTCAAACCATTTATTTCAACTTAATCAACTCTTTTTCTACTGATTCAATTATCTGCTTTATATTACACCCAGAACAAAATAAATTAGTATCGTCCGCAAACATCACAAAACTGAATGTATCTGATACTGTACACATCTCATTTTAAATGAAGTACAAATAACTTAGGTCCTAATACTGAACCTTGTGGTACTCCACAGGTCGCACTTCTCAGTCTTGATTTAAAATCATTAATTTGGACGTATTGAAATCTATTATTTAAATAACTTCCTCACCAACTTGTGCGACACCTCTTATGCTATAATGTTCACATTGATGAGTGATCGATTGTTTCAAATGCTTTGCCTAGTCAATGAACACACCTACTGTAAGCTGTTTCTTGTCAACTGCTGTCGCTACATTTTCTACAAATTCCACATAAGTGGTGTTTTATTTTTTTGTTATAAACGTTTGGGGGGGTTGTTGTATTGACAAGTGGTCGATGCAAAACAATGAAACTAAAACAGCAAATAAAAAATGACAGTCAAACAGGGATGCCCGATCCATGCGATCCATGTGATGTTGTCCTGTACATTCAAGGCTAAATTAGCCTCCCATCCCAAAAACATCATAAAAAAGGACGTTTAAAAATTGCGTAACTGTGCCTTGTTGTCCGTGGAAACACATACTAAATATGTATTTTCTTATACCAAGTCAGTGAAACTTAGGTTAAAATTTGCAATGTTTTTTTTTTTTTAATAATACCTAAAAACCTACTTATAGTCAGAGCAGCATAAATCAGCATAAAAAACACAAAAGTAAAAAATTGGATTTTAGCAACTTAAAAGGCTCACCTGATAAAATGACCACCATAAAAGAACAGCTTTGTTACTTTATCTCAGAGTCAGAGAACATTTTCTCAGAGGAAACGAGTTTGTAAACCATTTACTCTTCCTCACCAAACTGCATAGAGAAAATCATCGTTTTTAGCTCACAGAGACACAGGAGCTGCTGGTCACCTGCTGCTTCGTGTGGTCACTTTGTGTCACTGAGGTAAATGAGACTGAAAGATTTTAAAGGACAAATTTAAAAACAAAACACACACTTGAACTTACTGATGGAGGCAGCAGTGGATCAACATCTCCTGTGTGATTTGGTGTAAAATCACAGATTTTCTCTGTGACTTTGGTGTGGGAGAGTTAGCAGTTAATGACCTTCACTTTCCAGATGGAAAATGTTTTCTAGTGGTGAAATAAAACATCACACAAACACCTTCAACTGTGAAATTTTCTGTGGAAAAAATGGTATCACCCGTGCACAGATCATCTTTACACAATAATATGGTTTCCAAAAGCTAAATACTAGGCTGTAATGATCAAAACACTGTGTTAGCATCTATGGTGAACTATAAAGCAACAACCCACCTATAAACTTTACTACAACAAATAATTCCCATATAAATTCTGACCAAACATCTCAATTTCAATTTTATTGTGTTACTTCCCGATTGCCCGCAATTCTACTACTGCAATTTGTTTTTAAACTGAAACTCCACAGAAAGTTTTTCAAAGTATGACATTTCATTAGCAGTCTGAAAAGTAAAGGGTTAAATTATAGATTATTGACATGTTGCAGGTGGAGACGATCTGAACGTGTTTCATTGCTTCTCTTTATTGGAGCATTTTTAGTACAAAACATCATAGAGGAAACGTCACATTTAAGGCACGTTGGTGATTCTCATCTTTACTCACACAATGGCTTCCATGACTTCAGAGGACGCTGCATTGAATTACTAGTGCCCTAATCCTAACCTAACCCTAACCTCAGCCTAACTTTAACACATTAAAATGGAGTCATTTATTTATGGGACATGATTTTTGTCCCCATAATGTGAGTGTGTAGACAGATTTAGGTCCCCACAACATAAGGAATACCAGCTACACACACACACACACACACACACACACACAAACGTCAGTCAAATATAATAAATACCCTCAGTGTTCAGTCATGTCACATTTCAATCCATCTGTTTATCGACAGTGTAACTATAAAAGGTACAGTGTGTGAAACACAGTGACATCTAACGGTGAGACGGCAGACTGCAACCAACGGAGGCGTCCTCCGCTGACCGCTCCCCGTCCTAAGTGCGCCAGGGGGAACTACGGTGGCCCTCACGTACCAGAAAGGCTCCCATGGATTCAAAAGTAGTAAGTACTTAATTTGTCAAACATTCTTCTTTGTTCAGAATACGTAACGCAACGAGTTTGTCTGTTTTTAGCTGTTGAGGGCGAAGGACAGCGGACACTGTTCAGCGCAACTCTAGCCTGGAGTACATATTTTTAAAAAAATATTATTTTAAGGCTAAAATAAACCCAAATAATTTAATTTGTAAAGCGAGCCTACACTTAAACAAGCATATTTATGGATCATATATTCAAAGTCTCCTAAATCCTACAGACTGGACCTTTAATACATTCTGAACATGACCAAATTATTAGAAACAGACTCGTATTCTTGTTTATGGTTTCAGCGGAATGTGACTGGTGCCTGGTCAAAGGTCAAAGGTGACCTCAGCCTGCGGGCCGTGCCGTACGTAACAGTGTAAACCCAAGTGACTGGAGTGATTTCTGTGTCTGTGTCTCCTCACATCACGTTGATGGAAGCAGGAAGGAGGCTGAAGCTGCTTCCTGCTCCGGCTCCTGCTCCTCCATGATGGCCTGCAGAGCCTCCAGTCCCTCCACAGACACGGTCAGACTGCCCACCACCTCAGTGCTGTCCAGCACGTCCACAACTGTAGGACACACACACACACACACACACACACATTAGACTTACCCTAACCCTAACCCTAACCTTAACCTAACCATACAACATGTCCACATTAAAATGTGATCATTTACGTTATGAGGACTTGATTTTTGTCCCCGTGAAGAAGACAAGTCCCCAAAACATAAGGAATACCAGGAACACACACACACACACACACACACACTGGTTTCCAAGACTTCAGAGGACATTGCATTGACTTTCATTCATTTCCTGGAGACTTACTCTAACCCAAGGGTGTCAAACCCTTTTAAGTTCAGAGGCCACATACAGTGCAGTTTGATCTCAAGTGGGCCAGACCGGTAAAATAATATCATAATAACCTATAAACAACAAGAAATCCCAATGTTTCCCTTTGTTTTACATTTAGTGAAGTATCTTTTTACAAAACATATTATGAACAACCTGACATTTCCTGAAAAAAATAAGTGTAATATCTACACATACAGTGGATCTACAAAGGCACAAAACAATTTGTCACATGTATATGGAAGTGAAAAATATAGTAGTTCATATACTGATTAGATTCTAATTATTATGTGAAACTTTCACAAATACATTATGTGGGCCAGATTGGATCCTCTGTTGGGCCGGTTCTGGCCCATGGGCCGCATGTTTGACACCCCTGCTCTAACCTTAACCTAACCCTAACCTCAGACTAACTTTAAAACATGTCTTCACATTAAAATGTAATAAATTAAAATATGGGGATTTGATTTTTTGTCCCCACAAAGGAAGACAAGTCCCCATAATGTGAGTGTGGAGACAGATTTAGGTCCCCACAACATGACTAATATCTGGAACACACACACTTTACCCGGACAGCCGAGCCAAGGCCTTAACCTAACCTTAACATAATCACACTTCAAGTCTTAGCCCTGAACACAAACAGTTAGTCAGACATGAGGTTCTGAATCATTTGGACCAGGTTTTGGTCTCCATGAGGAGTCAGGAAAAAGGCAACAAATACAAGAACATAAACACATACACAGGCTGTGAATTCCATACATATTAAGTCTCAACAAATCTATTAAATTATTCTATCGTCCTTGTTTTAGTAAATACAAACCAGCATGGAAGTGATTCATTGAGCGTCTTCAACTCCACGACACACGGTGGCGATATGACCACTTTCATGAACATCTGTTAGTATTTACCATTTCTTGGTTCACCTAATACGACAACGGTCATGAGGCTACCTGGATCCATACTGAAAACCAGATTTGTTCTACACATGTATGAAAGTGTGGCTAGTCCCTGTTCCGTAAACTGCTTCAGGGATTATGGTTCTGACAGGAAGTGGCCACACAGACCAAAACAACTTATGACTGGCAGCTAGTCATGGATTTAACATGTTCCAGCTGGTCAAAAACCAGTGTAAACTTGGTTTTGAATGGTTTTTTTGAAAACTAGGGATGGATTATCCTAATATTTGATTTAAAAATTCAAACACTTCCCAGTTTTGGGATCAGTAAAGTATTTAAGTAAGCCAGTTTGTCCAAAATAAAAGCATTTTTTCCTTTTAATGCATTTGCAATACATTAGAATGTGTGTGTGTACCGTTCAGACTGGTCTCCGTCAGATCCTGTCCTCTGTCCAGGATTTCAGGGATCCTCAGGAAGGCCACGCCCACGTCCTCACACTCTCTGTCCTGCTCTTCTTCCTCCGGAGGTTCGCTCACCACAGTGAACCGGATCCTGACGAAGAGCCAACATGAGACGGTGAGACCTGAACGTCTCTCCAGACGCATTCAAAGACTCTCGAAAATCCTGATCTCACATTCAAATTCAAGAAACTTGAATTTGCAAGTTCAGTCTTTAGTTTACATTCTGGGTGTAATGTCAGAATGTTTGGTATTTTTCTTGATATTTCTTCATCAATTCAGAGTCTTATTCTTAGATTTTCTCATAATAAAAGGAAAATGCATCTGTGTAACCTGTCAAGCAGTGACTACACACACACACACACACTGGTTTCCATGACTTCAGAGGACATTACATTGACTTCCATTAATTTCCTGGAGACTTACTATAACCTTAACCATTAATTACTAGTGTCCTAACCCTAACCTCAGCCTAACTTTAAAACATGTCTTTACCTTAAAATGGAGTCATTTACATTATGTTGACTTGATTTTTGTCCCCATAATGTGAGTGTGGAGACAGTTTTAGGTCCTCACAACATAAGGAAGACCAGGTACACACACACACATACACACACAGAGAGATGCTGGTTTTACATGCTTTGTGTGGACAATGTTATGGGGACTTGATTTTTGTCCCCATAAGGAAGACAAGTCCTCATAATGTGAGCATGGAGACAGTTTTAGGTCCCCACAACATGAGGAAGACCAGGTATACACACAAACACACACTTCTCTCTGAACAGCCATATTTGTGTGTGTGTGCCTGTATCTGATCAAAATCAGCCTCCATTTTGTGTTTCTCACAGAGTAGAGGTCAGACATGCTGTTGCTTTATAATCTCTGTTTAAAGGTCACACAGAATGGTCTTTTTGAACGATTACTGATGTCTACTTAGATAAATTAAATAATATTTACGGTCTCTTACGATTAAGCCAGATTATTGCTGCTCTCTGCCAGCCTCTAAACAGGCACTCTGTTTCTGAGCTAATGCCCCGCCCCCCAGAACACTGAGTCTCTTGTGATTGGCCAGCTACCAGCTGACTGACTGCTCCGCGGTGCTTCTTCTTCTTCTTCAGGTTGAATGTTCACGTCCATGACCAAAAGTAGCTGTTGGGGGAGGGTTCGTTGCACGGCAAATGTGCTAGTTACGTAACTAAACTGGACTTTTCAAAACCTCTTGCTGGAGCGCAGGTAAACAGAGAAGCCCTTCTTTGTCAGAAGTGGCTGAAGTGTTCATTGTGACACTTTAGTGATGTTTAGATACAGGAAGGACACGGGGACACACCAAAAACATCAGAAATTTGATTTTCCACTGAATGACCCCTTTAAAGTTAAAGAACAGTTTACTGAACTTCGGGATTAGGTTCTTTTTTCTAAAGTTTTAAAGTCTACACCACACGTGTCCCACGTCTCCCGTTGTCCCCGTCCCCGTCTTCCGTCCTCACAGGAAGACCGACTGCATTTCCCTCACCTCTCCATCTGGGGGCGTCGTCCCTGCAGGACTTCTCTCAGCAGGCGACGTCTCGCCGCGTTATTTTCAGCGTCCACTGGAACGACTGAGGAACAACAGACACACAGGTCAGATTATTTATTTATTAGAGTAGGACTGATGAGATTATAGCCATCTGTAGTCTGTATACGCAGACCATAAATGACAATAACAACACTATTAGCGAATAAGGATTTGTAGATTTGTAATTAGGATTATTATACTTCATAAAGACAGCAGAGTTGTTGATTGTTTAATCTGACATAGACTATCTAAGATTATTTGTTAATTACCCATCAAATGCAATAATTTACATCAGGACAGAATACAAAATGTTCTTGAAAATTCAGAATCACTTCATCATTCAATAGGAAATTATTGTTCATAACAAGGTTTGTTAAATTGATTTCCTTGTAATACTACTATTAATTATACCACTACCATGGTTAATAATGGTATTATCATTATCATATCCAGAAAAACAGGAACTTCTAGTTGGTGTTCAGGCCTTAATAACAACACAACGCTCTTTAACGTAATGATCTTATAATTTTTATTCAACTTTGAGCTGCAACTAATGATTATTTTCAGCATTTAAAATGTCGAAAAATGGTGGACATCTTGATCTGAAATGATGATGTTCTCAAATGTTTGGTCCACAAACACGTTCAGTTTTAGTGATTTCTTTGTCATTTGGAGCCAAGAAACCAGAAAATATTCACATTAAAATCTGAAAACAAAAAACTCAAACCAATTAATCAATTATCAAAACAGTTAGAGATCAATTTAGTAACGAATGAATAATCAATTAATCGGCGCAGCCCTAATTCAAACTGAGCCAAAACATTTCACAACATGTCAATACTATGCAAGCTCCTGTGCAAGTTGTTACCATGGTAACGAAGAAGCAGGTGGTTTCCGTGGGACCAGGTGGGTCCAGACTTGTACCTTTGCTGTAGTTGAAGTTGATGCTCCGCCCCTGGACGGGCTTGGGCAGAGAATGGGGCGTCTCCTCCGTGGGCAGGTCCAGGAGAGAATACTCCACAAACAGACGCACGACGCTGGCGTCCCGGGCCACGCGAGACTCCGCCCTCAGGCTCAGAGACACCACCTCCACCCGCACTCGCTCCGACGCCTGAGGACGAGCAGCAGAGTTTCAACAACGTACAGTTACCAACACTGACTCATAATCACGTCAATATCAATGTCAATGATATGAAGCAGCAGGAAAACGTTAATTTATTATATACATTTAATCAAGGCTTCGAACCGGTTCATGGAACGAAAACAAAACCAGAAACTTATATTTTTTAAATGTTCCGGAACAGAATCGTTCATTTAGAATAATGGTAACTGGTTAATACCAGTATTTTTTTTGTTCTTGATTTTTTCTGTTGAGGTTCACCTTCTGTCACTCACTCAATACGTGAGAAAGCGGAGAGAAGCTTCACCCACGCAAAATCTTGGGGTTTTGTTTGACAGTGAGCTAAAGTTTGATAAGCAGATAAATGCTGTAGTAAAGGGAAGCTTTTTCCAACTTAGAACAGTTTCTAAGTTAAAATCATTTTTAATAGAATCTGACTTTGAGAAAGGTATACATGCTTTTATTACAAACAGACTTGATTATCATTATTATTATTATTATTATTATTATAATGCACTGTACACTGGAGTAAGTGAATCTTCCCTTTCTCGTCTGCAACTGGTTCAAAATGCAGCAGCCAGAATTCTCACTGGCACAAGAACGAGGGAACATATCACACCTATCGTGGCTGCCCTACATTGGCTCCCAGTCAAATACAGAATTCAGTACAAAGTTGCACTGACTGTTTTTAAAGCTTTAAATGGTCTGGCACCAATCTATGTTGTGGACATGTTGTCTCCATACATTCCAAAGCGATCCTTAAGGTCTGCCTCACAGACGCCTCATCACGCCTGGCACAGAAAGGGGACCGCGCCTTTAGTGTGTTTGCTCCTAGGCTATGGAACAGCCTGCCAATTGAGCTCAAGACCATAACACCTGCAACTGGTTTCAAATCTTCACTTAAAACGCACCTCTACTGACTTGCATTTCACAGCCACTGACTATGTGTAATGTATCTCTGTCTGTGTCTCTTTTATTGTTACTGTCTTTGTCACTTTCCCTGTACTTGGTTATTTTGTAACTGTCTTTTTTTTCTTAATTTTCATATATATTTACAGATTGTAAAGCACTTTGGATGTAAATGTGCTATACAAATAAATTTTACTTACTTACTTACTTACTTACCCACAGGCAACCAGAAGGTCTATGTGGTGGTCTACCAGTCTTGATTAACAATAAGAGATAGATATTTTAGTCTATCCAATCTTAAAAAATGTTTGTTTTAGACACGATTATTTTATCTGTTTGTGACGAACATTAAAGCAAATGTTAACAGCTGCTTTAACATTAAAGGCCCCTGCCGGAAACGTTGCTAATGTACGGGACAAAATTCAATTAAATTCAGATGCGAATTACGACGTATACCCTGACATTCAGACAGGAGAGAGAGAATGTCCACCATTAGCCTGATTTGAATAGACTAATAGCTTTAATAGCCAATTAACAATGTCCTAAAGCTACCTAAAGCTAACTAAAGCTAACATGGGACATTATTAACCAGTTCAGGAACAGTCTTTTTTTGTTCTAACTGGTTCGGGAATGTCAATTTTAGAGTGGAACCTAAAGCCGGAAATGGAACAAACCAATTAGAAAAAAATTCAGGTATTTAGATGAAGTCTGTCACTCAATTTAGATGTGGAAGGATTAGTCAGTTGACAGTTGTCGTCAGTTGCTGATCAAATGAAATTTTTTTTTTTAAAAATCTACATTTGCTTCTCTTAAATTCACTGGAGACATTTGTATTGTTTGGTTTCATCACCTCGGAAAATAGTGAAGGGCACATTCAGCTGTTTTCTAATGTTTCAACACAGAAGTGAATCTAACTGTAACATAGTTTCAGGCCTGGTTGGTTTGATGATAGAGAAATAAATAATGAATCTGTTTGGTGCTTGGGATTCAGAAACTCAGAGTAAAAAAAAAAAAAAATCGAACCTTCAGAAATCGCTGCACAATATAAACATGATTCCAGAGCTGCAAATCAATACCGCTGAACAACATTCTCCCTGAAGCGTATTCCGTTTGTTCCTTCCTGCACAGCGAGAAGGTAAACAGATGGCAGGCGGTTCACCCACCTTCCTCCCCGTGGCCTGTCCATGAACGATGCAGTCATCACTGTCGGACTGAGTCGATTCTCTCCGATCCTGCTTGGCTGCCTCCACGTCTGGACGGATGCAGAGACGGAGAGAGAAGCGCAGAAATCAGATAAACAAGTGTAGGAAACTGTGTCGAACGCGTCCCAGTGTGTGTTTGTAAACTGAGAAATTACAAAGATTTTGAACGCTTGCGTGGCGTCTGGCTCTCAGAGGGCCGTTGTTACAACATTTATGAACTTTGCCACATTTAATATTAATGTCTGCTCTGCTGAGGCAGCGCCTGAAAGACAGAGCACGGGGCCTAAAAACCTCCTCTGTGATGAAAACGCAGCGAGAAGATGCTGCACTGTTTCACAAACACAAAAACTTTGGTGGTGTTTTTTTTTTTTTTTTTACCAAAAACACTACAAATCTTCAGTTGCGCCTATAGCATATTTTTTTCTTTCCTTATTTATTAAGGTGAGAGTGGTGATCAATATTTAGTTGTTATTTGACCTTCGCTGATTTCTTCAGAAACATCAGAGTCGGACTGTGAGACGCTCGGGACGAGCTGTCCTGCTGAGAGGAGAGACTCTTCTTCATCGTCCTCTTTCTTTGACTGAGCTGGAGACGCAACCTGCAGATGCAAAACACACACAACGTTCACTTTAAGACAATAACATAACGGTCGTTTTACCCATCAATCTGTAATCAACCATCGTTCCTGAAAAAGTTAAAAGGTTTTAGTGCATTACTTTTAAATATAAGTAAATGTCTGCTAAAATGTCTGTTAATGTTTAATCTTTGGGGCTGTTTTATGTTTTACCTTCATCACAGGTGATGGTGTCGCTTTGTCTCCGAGGCCTGGTGGACTTGTGTCCGTAGCCTGACAGAAAAACAGAGTTGAAGCTTGTGCAATTAAACACTCCTGAACCAAACCCATAGAGAAAAACAGTGATTTAACAAAACAAAACATTCATTCATCATTTTCTTTTTAGATGAAGTTGTCAACTCAGGGCTTCTTTGTCCTGCTGTTAGATAATATTTTCTGATTGGAAAATGAAATTTGTTCTACTTTATAAAACTACTCACTCTCCCACACCAAATTCCACAGAAAAAATTAGCGATTTTACGTCACAGCACACAGGAGTTGTTGATCCACTGCTGCCTCCATCAGTACGTTCAAATGTAATAGTTTGTGATTTCAATGTTTGAAGTCCTTCATTCAGTGATTCAGTGTGTCACTGATTGACCTCAGTGACACAAAGTGACCACACGAGGCAGCAGTAGACCAGCAGCTCCTGTGTCCCTGTGAGCTAAAATCACTGATTTTCTCTATGGACTTTGGTGTGGGAAAGTAAGTGGTTTTCATTTGGAAATGGCTAACAGATAGAGTGGTGAACATATTTACAAAATCCAGTCTGTGTTACTTTAAAAGTATGTTTTCTGCTCACTCTCCCACACCAAAGTCCATAGAGGAAAATCAGTGATTTTAGCTCACAGCATCACAGTTGTTGATCCACTGCTGCCTCCAACAGTAAGTTCAACTGTCTTATTTTGTTACTTCAGTGTTTGAAATCGTTCGTTCAGATTTACCTCGGCAACAACAACTTACCATACACAGCAGTGATCTGTCTTAACAGTGAGATAAAACAGGAAATATGACTCACTATGTCTGTGTGAGCTAAAATCACAGATTTTCTCTGTGGTATTTGGTTCAGGAGAGTGATATCAGATGAGCCTCAGTGGCAGAAAACAGCACGGTAAAGTAGAAAACATATTCTTCAGATACCATAGACTTTAAAGTGATAGTCCAGTGTGGTTTTATGATAAATGTAAAAGTTCCCATTGTCACTTTTTATGTCAAAAAAGCTTTGACATAAAAAACTGTTGAGGGCAGCACTGCACCTTTTAGCGTACAGCCTGCTGGAACTTATCGGAAGAAGAAAAACTTTTTAAGTCAGGTTATTCAGTGGTTAATGTAAGCCTTAAAGCTAGGTTACCTAATCTAGTAAACTTGATAAACATATTTTAAAGTATTTCATACATTAAAAAAAACCCATGGCAACATGTCTGCAGACAAAACACAGTTAAGGTGTGAAACTCACCTGCTGAGGTGCAGGGGTGGGATTAACAAATGTGACCTTTTTGGCAGTGACTGCGTCCTTCGCTTGTGTCTCTTGTTTGAGTTTCGGCAGCGGTGGCAGAGCCTGATAAAAAAGAAAAAAAAAAACATGTAAAATACCAAAATACCATGGAAAAACAAAGACTGAGAGTGACAATACGCTGTAAATACACTCCAAAATTAAATATACACAGACTTAGAATAACATATAACATAATAATTGGCTCATTTCTTTAAATAAAGGATAGTTACATGTGTTAGAAACAATGACACTGACCACAGTATGGTCAGTAACAAATAATTAGGCTTAAAATGAAAAAAGTGTTATCGAGTGACTTTTTTTTAAAACATAATTATGTCAATTCCATTACTTTTTTCCATCAATATATACATGTATAATATTTAGTGTATTAAACTAATTTATTCAATATAAATATGATGATTACCAAGGCAACCGCCTTTAAAACCATATCACCATATGACGATATCCAAAATCTGAGACCATATCATGTTTCGCATCAGATATACATTCAAAATACTGCCCAGCCCTAGTATTAAGGCACCTCTAATGATGAAAATCTTTAAGCAGAGATTTTTACCACATCGGAAACCACAGCTATAATATATTTGTCTCCTGGGGAAATGTTGTGAGAAAAAGAGATGCATGAGCGTGAAAATGTTTCTACTTCTATGAATGTTGTACAGCAGACAAACAAACAAATGTCAGCCGAACACAGCGTTGTTGTGTCGCTGAGACCTAACATATGGTCAAACTAAAGTGCAGTCATTGCAAGAGGTTGGCGAACCTGTGCGTGTGCGTTCAGAGCAGCGCTGGTGAAAACTCCAGGCTTCGGCTCGTCTTTCAACAGACGTCTGGTTTCCGTCGTGGGATTCCTGATCCTCATCCAGTAATCCACCGAGCCGACAGTCCCCAACTCTGCACCTGAACCCGACGATGGAAAACGGTGTTATTAAAGGTTCTCAGCCTCAGAACGTTCACACATCTGGTTCATATCGTTCCCACGCCGGTTTCCTGGTTGGTTTTGTTGATTTTTTTCCAGGAGATGTGTGTTTTGTTGACAAGTCGAGTAAAAAAAAACCTGCTTTTATATTTCTGACTGTTAGAAACCACGGAGGGAAAACCTGGGGGTTTACAGTCTTGTTTGCACTAAAGCAGGGGTGTCAAACGTATGACCCATGGGCCAGAACTGGCCCGCAAGAGAGTCCAATCCGGCCCACAGAATGAATTTGTGTGAAGTGTTCACATACTGATTAGATATCCAGATTCCAGATACCTGTGACAAACTGTTTAGTCCCTTTATAGATCCACGTGTGTGAAATTTTAATTTGTTCATAATATGTTTTGTAAAAAGATACTTCATTAAATGTAAAACAAAGGGAAACATTTGGTTATTTTACTGGTCGGCCCACTTGAGATCAAATTGCACTGTAAGTTTGACGTCCCTGCTCTAATCCAGTCCAACTTTATTTATAAAGCCCTTTAAAACAACACACACACACACACACTGCTCTAAAGGGTCTTGGACCTGCAGCCTCTGCTCTCGAGCTCGGATTTTATTTTACTTAATACTTTCAGTTTTTACTAGGGTTGCAAATATTCCCATGGAAAGTTTTCAAGGTGGAATATTTCCAAAATCCCCAAACTAAATAGTCCCATTGGAAAGTTTCTGAAAATTTACAGAAACCTTTCTGCCCCTTTGCAACCCTAGTCTTTAAAAAATAGAAAAATACTTCCACAGACAGTTTTTGACCATGTTAAACTCAGCGTTTGCTTTTAGTGACTGTACCTACAGGTCATGACATCACCAATAAGAATCTGAACTCCTGTGTTACTGACAGGAATCCTGGCATACACGTGTGCCCGTCGCTGTTTCCTATGGAATAATCCACTATTTGGCCGTTGTACTGTTTAGTACACAAACAACGTTTATTCTCAAAGGTGTCACGGTGAAATAATCCGAGGAATAATACAAAGTTTCACTACAAAAAAAGAATAAGGGCAGGGTATGAAAACCGTGTGAGTCCACAGCTTCTCACAAACCTGCGTCCTCTTAAAGAGACAGCAACATAAAATAAAACTCTCATCAAAATGAAGCCGTAACTGTTACAGATATCAAATACTAAATCAAATAAGTGTGTTTTACCAATTTAATTAGAAATAAATATCATACAACTATATAAAAGCCATAAAATTAGCAACAAGTCAGTTCTTGCCCCATACACTCCTGTTTTAAATCCACCAGATTTGCGATTTCATCGGTGCCATGTTGACATTTTGCAACAGAACTTTTTAGCGGCGTCACCTGCGGCCATTTTCTTCTAAATCTAATAACATCTGTCTGACTGTCCAGTGGTTTGCTTGACAGGCTTCAAACTGGGCAGGTGACTTATTAATGCTGTTTGGATAAGAACTGCAAGAGATATTGGCGAAAATGCAACAGATATATTGCTACGAGAGCCGCTTCTGCCCCATCTCTCACAGTGCCAACTGAATAATTTTAATTTGGCATAGTAATTACACTAAATCATGACTCCTACTTCAATATCGCTATTTATGTTGAGTTGTTGTGTTGTGTAATAGTAACAGTGACCAAAAATACACTAAAAACACAGTATTTTCGATTGAAAAAAGAGCTGAAGCTAGTGTTAGAGACCATTTTGGCCATTACTACCCAATCAATAAATTAATTGTCAACCATTTTGAATAGTGACTAATCAATGAAACAAGTTCTCAGACATTTCAGCTTCTTAAATGAGAATATTTGAAAATATTTGCTCCTATATAACAAAGAAATCAATGAAAGTGAATAATTTTGGTTGAGAACATCATCATTTTGAGGTTTGGGAAACACCCATTAACAATTTCATCAGTTAATCGATTAAATACTGAACAGATCGATCATTAATGAATATAATCAACAGCTGCAGCTCCATTTTAAAGCCTTTTCTAACATTTTATGGACCAAACAACTAACTGAGAAGATAATCAGTTATGAATATAATCACTTGATGCAGACTTCCTCAGAAAAAATAAATTAAAAATTTTAAAAAATGTGAGAAAAACAGGTTAAAACTGCGGTTAAAACTTTCTGCAACCAGCAGATTTGCCTCCTAGTGGCTAAGCAATATATTGCTACTTTGTGATTGGTTTCACCATGAAAACGCAGTTTCTTGTTTTTGGTCTATAGATTGTAGAGGAAGTGTGTGACGTCATCTCACTCACCCTCGCCGACCAGCTGTATCGTCCCGTGAACCTTCTCGCCCTGCGTAACCAGCTGCTGCAGCGGAAGCTGTCCACTCGCCAGCGTCCTCCAGTCAGTCCCCAGCGCCTGGTGCAGCTCAATGGTGACGGAGCCTCTGCTGAGGTAGTCCTGGAAGCGATCGTCCATGTTCACCACGTACTTGGACGTGTAGCCGTATTTGGGTCTGTGGCCCGTCACCACTGGAGTCGAGTGCAGCTTAGACAAATAGAAGCAGTAGGTGCAGAAGGTGTAGGGCTCGTTGTCGCACAGAGCCTCCAGGAGAGACGGGGACAGGGAGGCACCAACGATCTGAAGCTCCACGAGGTTTTCTCCAGGCTCAAGGGGAATCATTTCATCGGACTCGTCCTCTTCCACCTCATTTGTGACGTCTGGTCTGTAGACGCGAGTTTTGGGGCTGTAGGCGATTTCCCTGAGCTGAGCTGAAGAGCAGCAGGACAATCAGAGACAGAAGAGATGTAAGATGTTTTCCATATGGGGACCAAATTTTTAAAGATGACCCAAACCACGATATTAAACGTGACAAGAGCAAATTTGTTCAAGGTTCAAGATTCAATTTATTGTCATTCAGCATGTTAAAAATATGCTGAATGACAATAACACAGCCATGGCTCTTTAAAACCTGGAATGGAACCCTAATGTTATTGGTCAAACCTGTGTTTCTCCTACTATTTCATGCCAACAAATAGCTGCTGTGAAAAAGGTCTATTATACCTGGTTTACTCAAGACATGTTGGAGCATCACATACACATGTTGCACAAGTTCAACTCACTGACAGGTTGATCATATAGTAGAAGACTGACTTTTAGTCACATCTTTTCAATCTAAACGGCAACGATCACAAAAGTGACATAAAAACAACAAAGCTGCTGGTGGACTAAGACTTATGCACAGTACTGTAAATAATAAATAAACCCTAGTAAAACATTTTATATAATATAATATAATGAAGCAACTCATTTACAGCCAAACTAATTTGGAAAATTAATTTGGGAACCCAAAAAGAATCTCCTGTGACCCATATGTGGGTCCCGACCCAGTCTTTGGGAAACACAGCAACATGACTGTAACTGCACAATTACATGAGAAACCCCAATGAACCATGGTTAAGGGTCATCTTCACTACAGAGCGGTGGAGCTTCAGGATGTCACATACTCCTACTGTAAAGATTATTACCAATCAGTTTAATCAGTTGTAAATGCGATAATCAATACCCAATAAACGCTGTTACAAAACAACACTATCTTCAGTCAGCCTGCCCTCCATCCAGGACCTGTACCTGTCCAGAGTCAGGAAACGGGTAGGTAAGATCTCTGCAGACCCAACACACCCGGGTCACAAACTGTTTAAACTTCCCTCCTCTGGGAGGCGCTACAGATCTCTGTACGCCAAAACATCCAGACACAAGAACAGTTTTTTCCCTGAGGCTGTCTCTGTGATGAACAGCTACAAACCGGACTCAAATGCAACATCACCTGGAAAATATCTACTGTATATTTATATTCATTATCTCATTATTGCACTATGCACCAAAAAGGAAAATACACACAGACATACACATATATTTACCCATTCACTTGTTTTCTTTTTTTATCTGTTTGTACA
The DNA here is from genome assembly GCA_016785285.1 of Brachirus orientalis. Lineage (NCBI taxonomy): Eukaryota > Metazoa > Chordata > Actinopteri > Pleuronectiformes > Soleidae > Brachirus > Brachirus orientalis. The sequence continues at coordinate 408,145 of JAFBJR010000266.1, forward strand.
AAGAGAGCAAAGTGAAACCGGAGTCAATTTCCTCGTGTGTGTTCACATACCTGGCGAATAAAAGTGATTCCGATTCTGAACAATAACATTTGTATCTGGAATGGAGTCTATGGTCTCAAGCTGGTTCCTGACGCAGGGGGGGGGGCGTGCTTATTATGTGTCAGTACCTGCTACAACAACACACCAAAAACCCGGACTACTACCACTTACAAGTAAAAATGATGAGCTGCTCATCTTTGGTTCTTACTCAGTAACATTGAGCTTAAGAAGAAAATAATATGGTGGCGGTCAACACAGGCGAGGATCAAACTAGTGACATTAAGGTTCGTGGACGTACCGCTCTACCTTAAGACCCACAGCCTTCCCCAAGTTACCCCATTTTAAAATACACTTAAGGGAATAATTTGTTAATATGTCAGACAGTTGTTCTTGTTTCTCACCCTCCAGTTTCTTGATTTTTGCCATGCTGGTGTCGAGCAGCTGAGTCTGACGCTCCAGCTTCTGCTCGTAACTCGCTCTGTCACGGTCCATCTTCTGCTGCACTGCCTCCAGCTCCGCCTGGTGGCATGAAAATGTAATTACTGGTCAGAATTTAAAATAAATAAATAAATAAAACCCTCTGCATAATCAGTGTCATCAAAGAACCTTGTAGTCGTTGCTGATTTTGCTCTCCGTGCTCAGCAGGTGTCTGGTCTTCTCCAGCTCCAGGATGGTTTCTGCGTGAGCGGCCTGAAGCTCTTGGATGCGACTCTCCGTACTGCTTCTGCTCCCTCCTTCCTCCACCTGCTCCAGGAAGCTCAGGTCATGTGGCGCGCTCTCCTTTGAAGGAAAAACAAAAACAACATCACAACTCATTTGACATTTCAGAAGAAAACAACCAAGAAAACGTGTGAAAAACACTTTTAAAATCAAAAAAAGTACTCGGCTTCAGCTAAACTCAGAAGCATCTAAAAAAAATAAAGAAAATAAAGGCCTTGAAAGGGATAGGTAGTTCTTAAATGTAAGTTAGTTGCTTTATCTCACTGTTAGACAGACCTTTCCAACAGGAAATCTAAATTTATAATCTGATCACTCTCCACATCAAAGTCCATAGAGAAAATCAGTGATTTTAGGCTTCTGGTCTACTGTTGCTTCCAGTGGTCAGTTTGTGTCACTTAGTTAAATCTGAATGAATGATTTCAAACATAATAACATATTTGAACTCTGATGGAGGCAGTAGTCGATCAACAACTCCTGTGTGCTGTGATGTAAAATTGCTGATTTTCTCTATGGACTTTGGTGTGGGAGAGTGAGCAGAAAACACTTTCTCAAAGTAACACAGACTAGACTTTTGTAAATCTAGATCTAATCTCGAAAACGACTCACTTTGCCACACCAAAGTCCATAGAGAAAATCAGTGATTGTAGCCCGCGGGGACACAGGAGCTGCTGGTCTACTGCTGCCTCGTGTGGTCACTTTGAGTCACTGAAGTCAATCTGAATGAAGGATTTCAAACACTGAAATCACAAACTATTACATTTGAACTTACTGGTGGAGGCAGCAGTGGATCAAAAACTCCTGTGTGCTGTGATGTAAAATATCTGATTTTCTCTATGAAATTTGGTGTGGGAGCATGAGTGGTTTATAAAGTGAAACCAATTTCATTTACCAGTAAGAAAATATTGTCTAACAGCCGGACAAAGCAACCTGATTTGACAACTTCATCTGGAAAAGAAAAGAAAATGATGAACGAATGAATGAATTCGTTACTGGTACACAGACAGCTCACCCTGCTGTGGAGCTTCAGCCGATCCCTGAGTCCATCCATTTCCTTTTTCTGCTCCAGAAACTGAATCTGGAGCTTCTTGTTTTCTTCTGCCAGTTTCTCGTGCATCTCTTTAAAACACAGAACAATCATCACGTCAGTAATATGTATCACACATCATGATACAGAAGAAGAAAAGAGAGTTTAGCCGAGTGACCCACAAATGCAAACTACAGTCCCGGTGACTTATTCTGTACAGCCACCAGGGGGAGCCTGCATCTTGCATCTTTTGATAGTGACCCCACTAAAGATTTTTACAGTGCTTACTACAAAAAAATATGTATCCTTATACATATTTTTTTTAATTTTTGATGATGCAAATAATGTTTTTAGTGACGCTACAACATAATTTTTAAGATATTTTGGTAAGTTTGCAACATTGTGCATCAGTTTTGCTCCATCAGTTAAGTCTATTAGTAACATTATTAACATTATTCCATCTGCTTCCTCTGTATTTGTAAACGTTTTCTAAAATCTTACGGATGTGAATCAAATGAAGGCCCATTATAGACAGAAAGCTCTGCCTTTTTATGTTTAACAATCTAAAATATAAAAAACTATATTGAAGAATAAGGCAATAATTGTTAATTGCAATTATTTTATTATTATTATTTCCCATCAGGCTGTACACTGAGAGGTGTAATGCTGCCCTCTACAGGTATAAAAACATGTCTGTCACTTTATATTATTTATGCTTTATATTCCACAACTTTGTGCTTCACATTTAAATTGTAACTAATCCCCTCTGCTCTGAAGATTTTGAAAAATGCCAAGAAGTGGGTGGAGACCTGGGTGATTTTATGCAGTAGCTGGTGTTTGACCAGAGGGGGCAGTAGATATACCGACATGTAGAACTTCAATACCTGACACTAAACTGTGAAGATAGACACTGGTTTCACCTGAGAAAAGTGGTTAAGGGGTTTAGCTACACTTTAACAAGTGGCCAGGTTCAGTTCCAGATGAGCAAAGTGAACGCACCCCGCTCAGCCGTGAGCTTGTGGAGGATTTGATTCTTGTCGTCGAGGTCGGCCTTCAGCGCCATCTCCAGCTGAGCGATCTGTAACTTCAGCTGCTGCTCCTGGGCCTGCCATTTCTGCTGCTGAGCGACGTCAAAGATGCTGGAGACACACGAGGACATGACGACGGAGACGGCGAAAATTAAAGGTTCAGCTGGCATTAATTAGAAAGAGCCACAGAGACGCTCGCAGCAGTGGTGTGTGGTGACCTCTGACCTGTCCAGCAGCTTGTTATAACTCTCCTTCAGCTGATCTCTTTCCTGCTCCACTTCACTCAACTGCTGCGGCAACTGCACGGAGACAAGAGAGGACGTGAGACGGACCTCCACCTAAAGGTCCGGTGCACAAAATTATTCTCATCAGGAAGAAATTGAAGATTAAATAATCTGACTTTTATAAACGTATGTTGTATAAACTGTTGTTTAACAAACCTTTTACAAAATTATCAGGAGCAAAGTCAACTCTATGGAGGCCGCCATTTTGGATTCACCATGTTGTTGTTGTTGTTTTTTACAGTGGCCCACAATGGATAAACTAAACATCTTTTGCGTTTTAATGCTAACTGAGGGCTACATTTTACACACTGTACCTTTAACACCTGCACTCAAACTTTACATGAGAAAATGTTCAATTAGACTTGGATAGTTACTTAGCTGTCTAGCTAGTAAACTCAAAAGATAGACAGACAGACATTCAGATAGACAGGCAGACAGACAAACAGATAGAGAGACAGAGATAGAAAGATAAGGCAAGACAGATTAATTAGATAGATAAATAGATAGATAGACAGACAGACAGACAGACAGACAGACAGACAGACATAGAGACAGACAGACAGACAGACAGATATATATATATAGATAGACAGACAGATAGATATAGAGACAGACAGACAGACAGATAGATAGATAGATAGATAGATAGATAGATAGATAGATAGATAGATAGATAGATAGATAGATAGATAGATAGATAGATAGACAGACAGATATAGAGACAGACAGACAAACAGATATATAGACAGATAGACAGACAGATAGATATAGAGACAGACAGACAGTCAGATATATAGATAGATAGATAAATAGATAGATATAGAGAAAGACAGATAGATAGATAGTAGATAGACAGACAGACAGATATAGAGACAGACAGACAGACAGACAGACAGATATAGAGACAGATAAATTAGACAGACAGACAGACAGACAGGGCAGCACTCACCAGCTCGAGCTTGTTTTTGCACATTTGCAGTGTGCTCTCCAGGTCTCCGCTCTTTAGTTTCTCATGTTTGAGCTGCTCAGAAAGTTCGTCCAGCTTTTGAATCGCTGCCTTCAGCGTCTGCTTATGCTGAAATACACAAGTTCAATGTGGGGTTTTCTTTTTTTTGCAACAACACAGTGGTTTTTACATCATTAGTCCAACAGCTTCTTGCATCAGTGTGGAACTGTTCTCCTCATACTGTCTTACCCTGTTTGTAGAAAAAAAATGAGCTTCAAATGCACGTGATGATTTTTATTTAGATAGAGTCACACCTTCACTTTAACAAAGTTTTTTTTACGCTCTCTTCTCCTCAAAGACATTTTCCAGTCAAATTCAAGCACCTTTAAGGTCAATTAAGCTTTTCCAGCACAGGGTTGGTTAATATATAGTCAAAAAATGTTTTAAATATTTTTTACCTTCTTGTATCACATTACAAGAGACGGTATTGTGCTATAAACAACCATAACTATAATAATAGCAGAGATAATAATAAGATCAGTACACATATAGTGTGACCCGCCTGTACGATAGCGTTTAATCATGTAACCATTCATGCTGGAGTCACTGTGAATGATGCTGCTGCAGCTGTAATTCCTCTCACCTCCTGTAGGTGACCCTCCAGCACCGTGACAGCGTTGGACTTCTCCGTCAGCTGCTTCTGCAGTTTGATCTGCGTCACGTTGTTGTTGACATGTGACCTGAGAGGGAACACAAGTGTTTGTTTACACAGTGGACATTTGTGTGTGTGAGCATGTGTGTTATAGACTCGTGCCGGCTCAGTGTGCAGTAAAGACGCGGATCAATAGTTCCCATATTCAGAAATGCTCACACAGGAGGGGAAAAAAAACAATCTGCAGTGTTTCCACACAGTGCATCGTTATTGAGAGAAATGATGTGAACATACTTAAAACGACACAAAACTATTCAAATGGAATAAAATCAGGGTGTTTTCACATTTGTTTCAGCCGTCAAAATGAACACAACACTGGACTAAGAAGTGGAAGTAGTAGGTAAGCGAGGTTAGTTCAATTTATTTTTAACATTTTGTGACATTTTTGGGACAAAAACAGCTGAGAAAATGATCGACAGATTAACCAATTGTGAAAATAATTCGCAGTTGCACCGGTACTCCTGCAAAACTGTAACAACTTTGCAAACACATTCGCTGAATTGAGTGCAGCAGAAGGTCCTCCTATATTAATGACATTTGTTTAAATCTCTCTGTATTTCTTACAATATATAAGATATTTTTCTTTCTTTTTTTTGTATGATCCTAGACAGAACCTGAAGTTAGTCATTTCATTTGTTTGATGACAAGATAGACCTTGTCTGTGCACAATGGTGTGCAGAACATGCATAGAGTACTTTGTTTTTGTCTTTCAATACCTAAGTTTGAAGTCAATAAATAAGTTGAGTGAGTTGTTTCCTGTAATATTGTGCTCATGGATATAATCTGTCAGCAACAATCACTGAGTTATAACTTAGACAATTAAAATCAAATTTTTAAAAGGATACCGGCTAAATATAGATATAGATCGACAAAATAAAAAAAGACATATTGAGATATTATTTATTGCCACCCCTATACTCCAATGACATTTCTGGAGTAGACACTGTGTTTCACCAGGCTTATAGTTCTTTAGATTTGAAATAATCACATAAATCTAGTTCATAAAGTGACTTTCTCGAGATACACGGGCAATAATTGCTTTATATGGTTAATATGGACATGAAAACTGTTGTGGATTACAAAACAACAGAATGTTTTATAATTAGCGGATTTATTAACTTCTAATTTTATAATTATTATCATTTATACACTATAAAAATTTAATTTTTTTTGCAAAATATTTACCAGCAAAAAAATAAAGCATGTAATTCAGTTAGATTAGTTTATCTCACAGCTGCTTTCAGTTTTTGTCATGTTTTTATTGTGTTGCTATTACATTAATATTGTTACTGTTTTACTTTAATAATAGCCTGAGGTTCTGTAGGAGGCACGTGATCAGTCCGTGAACCTGCATTTGTTTAAACAGAGAGAAAACAGCTTCTGTTCTGCTAAATTATCTGATATTACCTGAGTTTGTTGATCTGTTGTGCCTGCTGAAGTCTGTCTTCGTACTCGGCCCGCGTCGTCTGTAGCTCCTCCCTCAGCTGCTCTAACTCCGCCTCCATCTCCTCCATGTGGCTCTGCTGAGACTCGATGATGTTCTCCCTGGAACATAAACAAATAGAAATGTCCACAAAAACATCGCAATTGACTGCACATTGAAAACTCTCGTCAAAGTCCACCTCTTTAAAACCAACTTCAATTTGTAAAGATTCAGGAGATTTTATTTGCACGTGAAACTGTGTGTATTTTCCTTGCCTGTGTTTGATTATAACACTTTTAATTATATGCAAAGCATCTTTGAGCACCTTGTAAAGGCTCTGTATAAATAACATGGAATATTATTATTATTCTTCCAACTCTGCTTCACAGTGACTAATGTAGAAAATGTGAGAAAGTGCTTATGTTTCCCTAAATTTTCACAAAAAGGATGTCTTTTTCCAGTTGTTCCTGACGAGGACAGAGTCTGTTTCGTCGTGCTTCGTCTGTTTCAAGCACTGTCTGAGGAAATCTGAACTTTACAGAACAGAACAGAGCACAGAACATGTGATGACTGGACGTTATTCTCTATCCATGTCGCTCGTTGTTTTGTAGACAATACTACGGTACTGATGACTAGGGTCGAAGAATTTAAGTAACAGAGCCTATTGTAAGTTGTGATCAAGTGATTGATCAAGCTACAGAACAATCTTTACTGTGTTAATTGTACATCTATTACCACAAAATGGCAGCAGCAGCAGCAAGCGTTTAATTAGCGGGCTACATATGTGTTTGCAGAAGCGTGGAAATTTCTGAGGGTCATTGAACGCATCTCTAAGCTTAACACGCTGTAGACTCTGTTACTCTCAGGAGCTCAGTCCCATTTCATTTTATTCTTTAAACAGAAAATCATATATAGACATATTATCTGACCCACTGGTTCATACCAGCCATTTTGTCTGGACGACTGTGTGCAGAACTCACAGATTGTGTGTCCTGGCCCTCGCCTCCTCCAGCGGGCCTGGTCGTGAATGAGACGGAGACGGAGAGTCGTCTCTCCTCTTTATTCCAGAATTGACTCGCGACTGGACGTGTTTGTACGGACGCGGTCTGCTGCTCTGCGAGTTCATCACCTGCTGTTTGGCCACCAGGAGACGCTGCTTCAGCCCCTCGTTCTCCGTCTGGAGTCCACGCACCTTCTCCTGGAGCTCCTCCAACATCATCTCCAGCTCCACGTTTCGAGCCCTGGAGACCGGCTGGGCTCCTCCCGCCGCCAGCTGCTCCATACGACCGCGGTCCTTCACCAGCTTCATCAGTTTGGTGCCGAGCCTGGAGGGTGGCGGAGGAGTTACAGGTAAAAGTTGGAGTTAACCAGAGGCTACAGAACCCCTGCATGATGTTCAGTTTACTCTCCATGATGAGTACTGAACAGCCTGTGAACATGTTGTGGTGGGATACCGGAGTGTACCATTTACATCAGAAGTAGGAAGTAGAAACGGTGTTCCAGACGAGAAGTCGGAATAAACTATGGATGCAAACACATCTCGGCCACTGTAAGAAATATCTGCTGATAACTGGAGGAGTACGGGGAAGGTAAAATAAATTTGACCTGAGCCCAAAATCTGACTTGAAGGTGCGTTCCTGTTGAAATTTGCAACAGTGAACTCAGAAATTCTGACTTACAACTGGAACTGGAATGTACCATAATGACACAGACTAAAAATTATGGGATTATGGGAAATGTAGGGTCCACCGCTCGGTAGACCTTGATATATGGCTGAGCAATAATTCAATAACAATATTTACAATTTTATTTTCCTTAAATGCAACATAATAAAAGTTCCATTTACACACCAACATAATCTGTTTTGCATTTTGTATTTAATCTTATTTTTTTGCTGAGACATTTAACACTACCTTTTTTAAAACTTTCACTCAGGGGCAAAAATCAATCTTTATTTGAAAAAAAAAAACATTTTTGGCCATACCATGCAGACCTAATTACAAAGCATTTAGATTTTGTTTTATTTGACCTACATTTTAAAATGATTCATGTGCTTTAGATGTTCAAGTATCATGATATTTTATTTTGCCTTTTTCAAATGCACTTTAGTTCTGCTTCCATATAAAGCACTTTATATTTTGGTTTCTGTATATTTGGTTTTCTACATAAATAAAGTAATAATAACAACAACAAGAATAATAATAATAAAAATATGAGACACGACACGGTAAACTACAACTGCATCAGTTAGTTGATTGATCAATAGTTATTAATTGAGTTGTTTTAATAGCCAAAGATTCCACACGTGTTTTTGCTGAAGACGTCATGGATGTTTTGTTAAAAAAAATATAAAAAACATATATTAAGATAAAACTAAAGGTTTTCATTTGAGTTTGTTTCTTCTTTCGCACCCTGAGAACACTAATTTATGTAGATAACATGTGAGAAAATCTAAACCAGGCCAGAGTGTTTTTGATTCTTCTGTGTGAGGTTGAGGTGTTTGTGCGTCTCACTTCTTGATCTTGTCTTCCTGTTTGTTAACATGTTGCTTAAAGAGCAGGGACTCTTCATAGAGACGCAGGAACCGGTCCTCCACCTCCTCCCTGGACATCTGAGAGACATCTGGTTTCACTCGAGCATTTTGATGAACAGACATGTCTGTCAACAGCAAAAATGCATTTTAAAAAACACCTAGATTTTCCTCATTTACTGATTTCACAGGTTCAAACTCTGCAGGTGATGACTGGACTCGGATACCTCAGCCTGATCCAAAACTAGTTTATGCTGTTCTCCTGGTGTTAAAGTGATCGTTCAGGGTTTTTTATTGTTGTTCTTTTTTTAATATGATCATATGAGGTACTGACACAAAGCCATTGCGAGAGGAGAATCAGCCTTGGACACAGACGCTTGTTTACAGTGAAAACAAGGCTGCCAGCAGGAAAACAAGAAAAGAAAAAGCACATTTAATCACTTAACAAAAGGCTCGCCTTATAAAATCTTTGCCTGCTTAAGTCTGTAATATCTTTAATAACATGTCTGCCACTTTATCTTATGGTTGGACGACAACACTGTTTTCCACCAGAAGCATTGGCTTGTGTCGGTTTGTAAACCCATTACTCCCCTGCACCAAAGTCCATAGAGAAAATCTGCAATTTTACATCACATCACACAGTAGTTTGCTGATCCACTGCTGCCTCCATTTGTAAATTTCATTAGGATTTACCTCAGTGACCCAAACTGACCACACGAGGCAGCAGTAGACTCCTGTGTACCCTGTAAGATAAAATCACCAATTTTTTCTATGGATTTTGGTGCCAGACAATTAACAAGCTGTCTATGGGCAAGATAAAGTACAGAAATATTTTTAAATGTATCTATTTTATATTATTTTAAACTTAAACAGTCTGTCGGGCTGGTTCTCAGCACTTACAGTGCAGTCAGCACTGCCTCTGTGTCAGCATCTAATACAACCACACGTAAAAACAACTTGAACTGTCCCTTTAAGGCTTTGTATTACTCATTTATACAAGTCATGTATTCCAAGTTTCCATGCAGCAGTGAACATATTAAACAGGTATGAGGAAGGTTTCTAGACTGTACCAACATCAGAGTGTTAGAATTTTACAACACAAACTAATAATACACTCCCAAGCCCCTTTTTTAGGTACACATACTAAACACATCACTGGAAATGTCTAATTGTCCAATCACAGTACACCAACTCAGTGCATTTGGGTATGTCATTATGGTCAAAACAACCTGTTAAAGTTCAAAAAGAGCATCATGGATATTGGTGCCAGAGTGGCTGGTCTGAGAATTTCAGAAACTTCTGATCTGCTGGTATTTTCACACATAACCATCTTTACTGTTTACAGAGAATGGCCTGAAAAAAGGAGAAAATATCTATTTAGCTGCTGGGAGAAAAAGACTGTGGTGATGTCAGAAGTCACAGGGGAATTGGAAGACAGGCTTACAGTAATAAAAAGGCAATAATGACTCAAATAATCTTTAATTACAACCATGAAGATGACCTCTGAATGCACATGTGGATGGGATTCCACTTTATTAGGTGTATACATAGTGTATAATATGGGTATAACATGGTGGCTGGTTGGTGGGTGTAGTTACACATACAGTTCGGTGGTGTGATGAGGACAAACAGCACCACTGACCTTGTAAAACAGCCTCGAGTCGAGACACGTCATCTGCTGCAGTCTCATCAGCTTGAACTGACATTTTTCCACCTGGACATAAAGAGGTATTTCATTAAACGCTGTCAGAAGATGCAGTCAACGCAACGCAAACGTTTTAAATACTCCTAAATTAATATAAAAACCTGCCAGAAATATCTCCGGGAAGTGGTAATCTGAGCCCCGTTTAAAAAAAACACGAATTAAAACTAATTATGCTGTGAGGATGAAAAGACAGGAGCGAGAACAATGATTTGAACTGTTAACTGACAGCGTGTGCCTTCTCGTGTATTCGGCAATCAAGTAGATTCTAAACATCTTTTCGTTTTATTATAAATTACAAGGTTTCTCCTCACGCCATAGTTATAGATTAGAATTAACAAATGCGAGTCACGGTTCTGCAATTTAAAATGTAACAGAACAGTGCGCTGCTTAGTGCGTTAAATATAAGCCGAATTGTAAATGCCTATCGTTCATATTTGATTCTTTAGTTATCTGTCTAGAAAAATGCAAAAATACTTTTACTCTTATTTAGTGAACATGAAAATCTGCGAGATTTTGAACGGAGCCTGGCGAAGAAGGCTCTACGTGAAAGAGCGTTATTATATTTGCGTCATATAAAAGTTACATGATGAATATATGTAAAAACAAAATATAAACGAAGAGAAAATAACAGCAGACGTAAAAACGCCGAACTCTTATATGCGTTGTTTTCTGTCGCCTTCAAATTTCAAACTAGCGGTGACGTTCGTTAGCAAACGCTAGCTAATGCGCTAGCTCCGCCTCATAATGACTACAACAGCGTTTTGCAACAGTGAGGCGTGACTACACAGAATAGGGGAAATGTCAAGAGTTTAAACATTTACCTTCGAAACGGGATATGATGTATGAACAGGAAACTTACACTGTTTTGTTAATAACTCCTTAAATCTGGCTTCGCTGCTCCATCGCGTTGTTAGGATACACACTCAGGCGCGTAGGCGCGCTGTGACTTCTGGGAGATGTAGTTTTGTTGCAGTTGAAGTCAGAGCTTGTGTGTGTGTGTGTGTGTTCCAAGTTTGAGTTTCACCAAAAATCTAACAGTCAACATCATATTAAATCATATTAAATTTAGATTTGTGCAATTTAGAAATAGATGCAAATATTTCTATTGTATAAAATTTGTAATCCTAGATTTTAAAGTGTCTTCATATTTTGGTGTCTGTATAAATAAAATATATATTTGTGTGCATTTGATGTTATTTTTTTTAATTCTTAGTTGGAGTAGCAGCTGTAATGAAAGCCAATTTCTAATACAATTCTTCTTATTATTTTTAGGAGACAAAAACAAAAGAACTCCCCCCCCCCAAAGAAAAAATCAGAAAATCAAATACCAGTATATTTAAGTGTAAAACAAAAGTACAGACAAAAGAAAGAGAAACTAAATGAACTTAAAATACATGAAGGCAAGTTTAGAAAAATGTGTAAACTCCATTAGTTTTAACAGGTGACTTTTTTGTTTTTTTTTTAGTTTAAATTGTTTTGTATCCTGTCTGGTTTATGTATTTAAGCGATGTACAGCACTATGGACAACTCTGTTTGTCTGTGCTATTGAAATAAATTACGGAATGTAATGGAGGAAATGGGTGATGTTTTCTCTGGAGATAATGCATATTTTGACGTTACACAAATAAAACTGTCTATGACTCAGATGAGCTGAGTTGTGGAGCAGTTGAAGGAGGAGCTTGAGCGTTCGCTTGAGCGTTCGCTGCTTCTTCTCAGCTGCTGTCCACATCACCATCACCATCACCATTCACCAGCAGGGACTTGAATCTGAAGCCTTTGTCTGACCTGACTTTACATATGTAATCCCATTTTTAACGTCAGAGTCTGACAGACGCGCTGTCAGACTCTGACATTCATGAATTGGCAATGGGTCTAATTCAGTCCCGTCTGAGATGAGAAGAGAATAAGTTCACTTCACGTGTCAGACTCCCAGCACACTGTGCGGCGGTCGCTGGGCCGTGACAGTCTCCCATCACTGCTCTTTCTTCCAGCCGTGACCTTTGACCCCCTCCTGACACTCATACACGCACATTCTTGCACAGCATTCTTAGCGAGGACATTCATAGATATGTATAATGCATGGCTAACGCTTGAAAGCTAACGAAACCTAACCTTAACCCTAAAAACTGCCCATTTAAGAGGAGACAGGACATGAGGACCAGCCAAGATGTCCTCACTTCCTGTGCTTTACATAGTGTTTTGGTCCTCACAAAGATGTATGTACAAGTAGATACACAAACACACGTTTGTATTATGTCTGTGAGGACCCTAATACATTCTCTAGCCCCCTAACCTAACCTTAACCTAACCCTAACCTCGGCCTAACTTTAAACTAACTTTATGTCTTCACCTTGAAATGGAGTAATTTACGTTATGGGGACTTTATTTTTGTCCCTATAAGGAAGAAAAGTCCCCATAACGTGACCATGGAGACAGATTTAGGTCCCCACAACATGAGGAAGACCAGCCACACACACACACACACACTTGTCACGCAGTCATATTGAGGACACTCACAGACATAATACCTTCCCAAGCCCCTTAACCTAACCTTAACCATCACAACTAAATGCCTAACCCTAACCCTTGTCTTAACCCTAACCTAAACCCAATTCTAACCCTAACAATAAAAGTCTTAACCCTCAAAAAAAACATTTTAAGGGGTGACAGAATGTGAGTAACCAGCCACCTGTATGTTTGGTCCTTACATACAAGGACAAGGACATACTCATACAAGGTACTGGCACTGGTTTCCATGACTTCAGAAGAAATTACATTGACTTCCATTCATTCCGTGGAGACTTACTCGAACCTTAACCATAATTACTAGTGTCCTAACCCTAACCTTAACCTAACCCTAACCTCAGTCTAACTTTAAAACATGTCTTCACCTTAAAATGGAGTCATTTACGTTATGGGGACTTGATTTTTGTCCCCATAAGGAAGACAAGTCCCCATAATGTGAGTGTGGAGACAGATTTAGGTCCCCACAACATGAGGAAGACCGGCTACACACACACACTTGTGCAGCAGTCACAGTGAGGACGCTCACAGACATAATACCTTCCCTAGCCCCTTACCCTAACCTTAACCAGGGGTGACAGAAAGTGAGGACCAGACAAAATTGTCCTCACTCCCGTAGCTTGATAGGTTTTTTTGGTCCTCACAAAGATACAACTTCAAGAACACAGACACACACACACTCTGGTCTGATCATGTGTGTGAGTGTGTGTGTGTGTGTGTGCGTGTGTTTGTGTGTGTGTGTGTGCGTGTGTGTGTGTGCGTGTGTGTGTGTGTGTGTGTGTGTGTGTGTGATGACCTCCATCTCATCCCTCTTGTAATATAGGCAGATTTTCTCTCAAACACAGGTTTGAGGTTGTTACTGGGCAAAAATCACAGAGCAAAGAGACGACAGGAGCGATGCAGTGTTTGGTCCAGGGCCAGGGCCCGGGGCCCTCGGGCTCAGAGGGCCCCCCTAGAAAAAAGGTCACTTTAAAGGTGTCATAAAATGGAGTCATAAAATGACCATGATAAAGGAAGCGTGTTGAACGGCAGGCAGTTTTATGCACAAAATAATCTTTTTTTAATAATAAACTGAGTAACTCTTTGTTGTTTACTTTGTTATTTTTTGCTCATAGAGGTTCTCCACCTAAGATGAAACTATCCTGCAAATAAAAAAATATATGGGGAAGAATCTATATCCTAAACCATTAAACTTACTGTATATAAATAGCCATAAACTAAAAGTATTTAAATCATAAATCACCTATAATAGCATACATATATCTGCATAAATAATAATAATCATCATAAAATACAACAAGTATTGATATTTAATAAATAAAATATATGAAATGGATATTATTATTATTATTATTATTACAAAAAAGTATTCAAAAAGCACCTGCGGTATAAATGCACCAGCATAGAAGCAAAAAATTAATAGACAAACTAAAATATTATGACACCGGTTTAAAAGTAAAAGCACAGGAACTCATTTGTTCACACTCTAAATCACAGTCACAGTCAGAAAAACCCCAGTGAATCCCATGTGTCTCCCTGATGCTGACACTAGGGGGCAGTTTGTGAACACGTCCTGATCTGAAAACACTGATGTAAATACTTCAATAAGTCTAACGTCACATCTGTACTTGGGTGGGCACAGTGGTGTAACCATGATGACATGATTTCATTCAGTTAAGCCTTATGTAGACTATAGTCTGAAATAAATAAAAAATTTGACAGATTCACAAAATTAATAATAATAATAATAATAAAAAAAACTGTTCTTTTTTATTGATTTCTTACGGTTTACTTATTTACATATAATAAATGCGTTACACGCTCACTAGAAACCAATCTTTTATATATGACATATAAATTATAGTCTTATAAAGATAAGGTGCACATTGCCTTATGTATGCTCGTTTAGATCTGTCACATTTCTACCAATATCTCTTCCATTTCTCGGCCAAATTAGTCAAGTTTGACGCCTGTCAAGTGAACTGTTGGACAGTTATGACATTTAAAAGATGGATGGATGTTTCTTGAATTAATGGAGATATATACCATAAATTATAGTCTTGAAAATATAAGTGATTTCAAAGGTCAAGGATAAATGTTGACTTCTATTCCACTTTTCCGCTTTTCCACTATACAGTTCCAACATGACCCGGCACAGCACAGCTCAATTTTTTTTTTTACATTTCCATTAGTGATAGTACCTGTTACCTGGTATTTTTTTTAGTCGCTGCTCTGTCCAGGTTCTAGTCGAGCCGAGCCGATTCTAAAATGTGACGTGGACAGACTGCCGGCCACTGATTGGTCAGAGTCACGAGCGCGACGTCCGACACAAGAATCAAAGCGAACAATGTTGAACTGTAGATCAGTTAAAAAGACTTGAAAATCCTGAAAACATGCGTTAATCTGCAACATTTAACAAGGACATTTGTAAAACCTCCATATTTAACAGAGGAGTCTGGTGTATTTAGCGACAGCACTGCTGAAAGACGGAGATGGTGAGCCCAATCACAAGCCGTTCAGCCGTATTTCACTTCAGCGACTGTATCAGACGGCGTCTGTGCTCCGCTCATGCAGGAAGTACTGAACCATTCAGTGAACTCATCTGTTTAGAAAACTGAGGAAAATGATTCACGACAAAGAAAACAACTGCTTTGACCGTCACGTGTTTGTGTCGCGTTTAAAACCACATCACTGCAGTTTCCTGCAGCCGAGCTATGACGACCCTGACGTCGAGGAGGAACTATTGTGTGTGATACCAAACCGAGTAGAGTCGAGCCGAGCCGTCAGCACCTCACAGAACCACACATCAAAAAAAAAACCTGAAGTAACCCTTTAATCTAGTGTGTCTCAGTAATCATGGGTCCATCGCTGCTTCGGTCCAACATGGCTGCCTTTCCTCTGCAGTGTGGCCCAGTAAGTGAAGTTAAGTGAGATCTTAAACCTGTCACAGACGAGCGGCGTCACGTTAACGGGTTGTGACAGTCGACACGTGAAAGAGGAAAAAAAAACACCTTTGGATCATGTGAGATGAATCATGGGAGAGAGCGTGTTTTCATTCCGGCGAACAAAGATGGCAGACACTTCTGTCATTCGCCGTACGTTCTCCTCAAAAAAAAAAAAAAAGCCTTTTTTAAGTTTAGGAGGAAGACAGCAGGTTAGTATTTTTTTCATTTCCTCTCTCCTAAAGTATAATTGTCTTTTAAAAACACACTGCGACGACACAGTGAGCCTCCTGGGGCTCGTCAGGCGACGTGTCACTTAAGACGAAGAAGATCTTCAAAGTGGAGGTTATTAAACTTTGAAATGTTTAAAAACACTCCCCGCCGAACTGTCTTCCATGTGGCAAAGGTCGTCAGAGATGTGGGTATTTACTGTGCCGCTTCTTTTAGCACATCACATATCACACGTCATCGTCCTGTGACAGGACGTCCCGTTTACACGAGGACATTCAGACAAAAAACAGTGGAAGATGGACAAACACACACACGCTGGTCTTACATTCGACTTGTGTCGACGTGTAGAGACATAATGCATTCCCTAACCTTAACCTAAACCTAATTCTAACCCTGAAACCATGTCTTAACCTTTAAAAAATCCCTCTAACCTCATTGTGACCAGGCAAAATGTCCCCAAGAGTCAAAATGTCCCCACAAAGACAGGTTTTGTATGTGTAAACACGTACCAACCGCATACAGTACCTCAACATATGCATAAATACAACACTTTTGCTGTTATTACTCGGAATAATTTGGATGATAAAATAATTCTTGTACTTATTTTCCCCACTCTGTCCTCTTCAGCTTTCGTCCACAGTGCTGCGGACGCTGTTGAGACACGTCTCATATCAGTAACGGCGTCTGCAGACACACTACAGGCTCTGAAGAGCATGAAATCTCCCTCAATTAATTACAGAACACAGAGCGGTGACAACTGACCAACCTGCAGCAGCTGCTGCTGAATTACTGCGTGTGCAGCTGGTCTTCCTTATGTTGTGGGGACCTAAATCTGTTCACACACTCACATTATGGGGACTTCAACTCCCCATAAGGTAAATTACAATATTTTAAGGTGAATACATATTTCAAAGTTATTATTATTATTATTATTTGTCCAGTCTTTATTTATTGATTAATCCCCAACCACAAACCGGGAACTGTCAGGGATTAGTCTAAACAAAGTCTGATCTGTTTTTATTTTATTTTCCTTTTTTTTTTTTTTTTTTTTTAAATCAAATTATTCTTCATATTTTATGACTGTGGCTTTTATTATCTTACCATTAGGTTTCCCATTAGGTTTTTAATAAAGCTATGAACAAAGCTTTCAATTATATATAAATATGTTATAATGAGATTAGAGTTTGGTGACAGACAGACAGACAGATAGACAGACAGACAGACAGACAGATAGATAGACAGATAGATAGACAGATAGATAGATAGATAGACGGACGGACAGACAGACAGACAGACAGACAGACAGACAGACAGACAGACAGATAGATAGATAGATAGACAGATAGATAGAAACTTCAAAAAATCCCAATAAAGTGGCAAGGACCAGCCAAAATGTCCTCTCAAAGACACAAATTTGTCCTCATAGTTGACTCCAGTTTTGTACCCACACACTCGCTCTCTGTCCTGTGCCTTTCACTTATTTATCTAACAGAAAAATAATGTCACAGCCGATAATTCCCACAGCCTTGGCAGCATGTGAACGCCTCCAGGAGACATTAGAGACATAGAGACATAAAGGTGATGGCGGCCTGTTGTGTGAATGTTATCAGAGCGAAGCAGCGGCGAGGAGACGACGTCCTCACAAAGACCGCGCTGAGGTTTACAGGTGGAGGCGGACGACAGAAGGGAAGCACAGACATTAAGTCAGTGACGAGTGAGGACAGAGGGACATCAGCGAGGGCAGGGGGACATCAGCGAGGGCAGGGGGACATCAGCGAGGGCAGGGGGACATCAGCGAGGGCAGGGGGACATCGGTGAGGACAGGGGGACATCGGCGAGGGCAGGGGGACATCAGCGAGGACAGAGGGACATCGGTGAGGACAGAGGGACATCACCGAGGACCGAGGACAGAGGGACATCAGTGAGGGCAGAGGGACATCAGCGAGGACAGAGGGACATCAGTGAGGACAGAGGACAGAGGGACATCAGCGAGGGCAGAGGGACATCAGTGAGGACAGAGGGACATCAGTGAGGACAGAGGACAGAGGGACATCAGCGAGGGCAGAGGGACATCAGCGAGGGCAGAGGGACATCAGCGAGGACCGAGGACAGAGGGACATCAGTGAGGGCAGAGGGACATCAGCGAGGACAGAGGGACATCAGTGAGGACAGAGGACAGAGGGACATCAGCGAGGGCAGAGGGACATCAGTGAGGACAGAGGACAGAGGGACATCAGCGAGGGCAGAGGGACATCAGCGAGGGCAGAGGGACATCAGTGAGGACCGAGGGACATCAGCGAGGACCGAGGGCAGAGGGACATCAGTGAGGACAGAGGGACATCAGCGAGGACAGAGGGACATCAGTGAGGACAGAGGGACATCAGCGAGGGCAGAGGGACATCAGCGAGGGCAGAGGGACATCAGTGAGGACAGAGGGACATCAGCGAGGACTGAGGGCAGGGGGACATCGGCGAGGGCAGGGGGACATCGGCGAGGGCAGAGGGACATCGGCGAGGGCAGGGGGACATCAGCGAGGACAGGGGGACATCAGCGAGGACCGAGGGCAGAGGGACATTAGCGAGGACAGAGGGACATTAGCGAGGACCGAGGACAGAGGGACGTCAGCGAGGACAGAGGGACATCAGCGAGGGCAGAGGGACATTAGCGAGGACAGAGGGACATTAGCGAGGACCGAGGACAGAGGGACATCGGCGAGGGCAGAGGGACATCAGTGAGGACCGAGGGCAGAGGGACATCGGCGAGGACAGAGGGACATCAGTGAGGACAGAGGGACATCAGTGAGGACAGAGGGACATCAGCGAGGACAGAGGGACATCTGTGAGGACAGAGGGACATCAGTGAGGACAGAGGGACATCTGTGAGGAGTCCAGCAAAGACAGATTAAAGGTCCAGCCAGGCCTGTCAACCAGTCACACCAGCAAACAAACACGAATATGTATATTTATATATATATATAAATTTTAGATTCAGTTTTCTGTTCTCTGTGTTTTACATTAACAGATTTATGCAGAATCATAAATATCCTTTTATTATGAAGTGCACATTCCTTATAATAAACTTTTACTTTGAAATTCTGTGAAATATCATTATTGTGATATCATGACTGAATCTTTATTGTTATTGTTATAATCTCAGACTGATATTGTCCAAACCCCCCGACCCCAGTTTTTTCTCTAGACCCGCCCCCTTTTGACCACACCAGACGCTCATTGGCCCCCACGTCATTTGAGTTTGACGCCCCAGTCGTTGCAGGTGGAGGAACCTGAACGTATCCCCTCCAGTGGCAGAAGGAGGAGGCGGAGACTCTGACAGTGATGCGGGTCAGGTGAGCGCCAACACGCCGTTAACACGTCGCCGCGGTCGTCACCACCTGGGTCGTCTAATTACTCTGACCAGCTCCGCCCCCCCGGTGGGCAGGTAATATGTGGAGGCGTCCGCGGCTCTCATTAGCACCAGAGTGACAGGAACTGACAACAGTGGCGGCGTAAATATAATGAGGGCGGTCACACTGCGCTGGGCCTTCACGCCCCGTTAATCATTATCTGGCTTCAGACGGGCTGCGACGCTCTGCCCCGAGCCGCTACGTCAATGCATTATTAATGTGTGTGTGTGGTTTTATCTGTTAATAAGAGGTGGGAGTGAAGACACAACAACTGAGAAGAAGAAGAAGAAGAAACACAGAGAGAAGCGAGTTTAGCTGTCACCGTCCGCTAATGAAATGCTTGATTTGTTTGTTTTCCCTCGACGGGCCGCGACGCTCTGCCCCGAGCCGCTACGTCAATGCATTATTAATGTGTGTGTGTGGTTTTATCTGTTAATAAGAGGTGGGAGTGAAGACACAACAACTGAGAAGAAGAAGAAGAAGAAACACAGAGAGAAGCGAGTTTAGCTGTCACCGTCCGCTAATGAAATGCTTGATTTGTTTGTTTTCCCTCTCGACACGCCTCAAATGTCACATCCGGCCAAGCGCCGGCTTCACATTAGCGGCGCTAATTAACTTTGCAACTGTCAGGCTGGCCGCGGCTAACGAAAGTGACAGCGGGGAAAGCGCCACAGCTGAAGGCTGCTAATAACTCAAGAGGCTAACAATGGCCGACATCGGCCGCTCTCAGAAGCCGGCGAGGAAAAAAAAGGAACGCCGTCGACATCAAATCGAGTTATCTTTGCGCGGGGTGGAGAAGAATAAGCTTAGGGAGGGAGCGATCTCATCTGTGATGCTGGGTTATTGGCGGTGGTGAGCAGAGCTTTGTTCCTGCTGTTTGAACCGCTACATTCTCCTCCGGCTCGCGGTAAAGAGGCTCTTCATCTAATGATGAGAAGTGGCCTGGCGAGGCAGGGGAAGATTACTCCCAGAAGAGCCCGCCACCGTGATTTATGACATATTTATCGGTCTCCTGTCACTCGGGCGCTGCACACAGAGGCAGGGGACGAATTATACGGCCATAATTGTCAATCATGGTGGAGATTGAGCCTCACACGGGGGCTGTTTTCATAACCGAGGTGCTCAGAGCCATTGGGTGTTATATATGTGCTCAGATTTCCACTGAACCCAGCAGAATATTATTCATATTTTTCTTCACAGGCGACAGAAGCGACAGGCGACTCGCTGGATGCCGTCACCACAAACAGGTCAGGGTGTCACATGACACATAAACACGCACAGAGAGTCACATGTTTGATTTAAAAACTGATCTGAGACCAGCATGAAGGAGCTCAGAGAAAGGGAAAAAACCCATGGTTTCTGTGTGACCCAGGTGAGAACTGGTCCCAGCCAAGACCAGGACCCAGCAGAGAACAGGTCCCGGCCAAGACCAGGATCCAGCTGAGAACAGGTCCCGGCCAAGACCAGGACCCAGCAGAAAACCAGAAAACCAGACCAGGACCCGGCAGAAAACCAGAAAACCAGACCAGGACCCAGCAGAAAACCAGAAAACCAGACCAGGACCCAGCAGAAAACTGGTCCCAGCCAAGCCCAGGACCCAGCAGAGAACAGGTCCCGGCCAAGACCAGGACCCAGCAGAGAACAGGTCCCGGCCAAGACAAAGGCCAAGCTGAGAACAGGTTCCAGTAGAGAACAGGTCCCAGCCAAGAGCGGGACCCAGTTGGGAAAAGTCTGAGCAGGGAACGGGCCAAAACAAAGACCAGAATCCAGCTGAGAACAGGTCCCAGCCAAGACAAAGGCCCAGCAGAGAACAGGTCAAAACCAAGAACAGGTCACAGCTGAGACAAGGTCTCAGTCTAGACCAGGATCCAACTGAGAACAGGTCTCAGTCTAGACCAGGATCCAACTGAGAACAGGTCCCAGCCTAGACCAGGATCCATCTGAGAACAGGTCCAAACCAAGTCACAGCTGACACCTGGTCTCTGTAGAGACCAAGAACCAGCAGAAACCAGGTTTTAGCTTGGTTATAGTACCATGTCCCATTAGGTCATAGTTGAGACAAGATCCAAGCAGCGACCAGGTCCCAGAGTGGATTTAATAACAATTTGTGCCACAGTTTCAGGATCTTGTTACACGTCCAGGTGCTGTTTCGAAACATCAGTTTCCTGAATCCATTTACTTTTTCAACAAGGCTTTTATTGTGAAATATCTGCAGGACCGAAAAGATGTACCGGTTTTCTAACACCAGGCCTTTAGTTATTAATGTCACTTTTCAAAGGCAAACCATGTGTAAAGCAGCTGCAACTGTCACACGTCGGCTGAGGAGGAAATCCACAGCAGCCGTTCACAGATGAATCGGGATTAATTCAGTCTGTGGTTGAAACGAGCTCAGCGATGGAACGTGGGTTTATTCAGAGTGTGACGCGCGCGGCTGCTGCTTCACCCACACCTTCACTCTGATGCGACATTTAAAAGACACCTGAATGGTCACCGACACGTGATTAAAGCTGAGACTCAGAAACACAACAGATTATTTATTTGTTATTTCCGCTTTCATGTCTGTAAAACGTTTAATATGACACTCGAGTGACTCGTGAGAGACATTTAAATTATATCTGTCATCGGGAATTAAAGGGACTGGATATTAAAGAGCCAGTGTGTACGACTTCTATGTATTTTTATTTATTTATGCATGTTGGGACAGTGTACATAATTGTACATCAATATGCAAACATGCCAGATTATAGCAACCGGCCAATTTACATCTTTAGTCCCTCGGTGGGTTGATAGAATAAGACAGATTACTCAAGGACAGACACACAAAAGGTGACAAAAACAAGAACAAAACAGGGAAAATGTATAAACATGACAATAATAATGATGTCAACAAGAAGTGAACTGCATTCCACCCGGTTTCCCAGAAAAACACGTCTCTTTTACTTGTCTGTAAATGACTTGAAATGGTGGGTTTGTACAAAATGCACAGGGAAAAATAATGTTTTGTCCTGACAAGATTTGTAAAGTGATGTAATTCAAAAATCATACGGTGATACTTTCCCAAGTAAACCTCATTTTAGGCATGTTATTTAAAAACATATCCACATAAATCTGAACTAAAAAAAATAAAAAAAATAAAAATAAAATAAAATAAAATAATCACCTGCGACACATCTGTTGGTCCCGACCCAGTGTTTCGGAACCACTGATCTAAACAATCGATTTAGACTGAAGTGAAAGATACATAAATAATCACTGAACATTACTAGTAAAAACAACTGAAAAACTGTAAAAAAAAAAAAAGGTACTTCACTCTTTTTCACCCATTTAAAGGGCTTTTTTAAGGGTTAAGACCTGGTTTTAGGGTTAGAATTGGGTTTGGGTTAAGGTTAGGGTTAGGGGCTAGAGAATGTATTATGTCTATGAGGTGTGTGTGTGTGTGCTTGTGTGTGTGTGAGTGTGCGTGTGTGTATGTGTGCTTGTGTGTGTGCGTGTGTGTGTGCTTGTGTGTGTGCGTGTGTGTGTGTGCGTGCGTGTGTGTGCGTGTGTGTGCTTGTGTGTGCGTGTGTGTGCGTGTGTGTTGTGTGTGTGTGTGTGTGCTTGTGTGTGCGTGTGTGTGCTTGTGTGTGTGTGTGCGTGTGTGTGTGTGTGCTTGCGTGTGCGTGTGTGCATGTGTGTGTGTGCTTGTGTGCGTGTGTGTGTGCTTGTGTGTGTGTGCTTGTGTGCGTGTGTGTGTGCTTGTGTGTGTGTGTAGGACCTGGCAGCGAGCCTGATTAGAAGCAGAGCAGTGAAGTGGAAAACTCATTAAACTATGTTTAAGCCTCTTAATCAAATCATTGGCCAAAGTAACTGTGGACTGATACGAGTTATCAGCTGCTGTTTAAGAGTTTAAAAAAAACACACACACCAGCAGATTAAAGACTGAAAAAAAAAAAAAAACCACAACAGAAGACGACGACGTTTGTAATGTCCACAGAAGATTCAGTGAGTAGAGGACAAACAGTTTAAATATTTCCTCCTTGAATTCAACATCTCATCCAAAACACAAAAACCGAATCAAACGTCCTTTGTCCTAAGTCATGTGTCCTATGCCCTGAGTCCTGCATCCTGTGTCCCGGCTCTTGTGTCCTGCATCTTATGTCTTTTATGTTGGAATCCTGTGTCCTGAGTCCTGTGTCCAATGTCCAATGTCCAGCCTCCTTACCTCTGAGTCCCAGGTTCTACATCTTGCGTTTAGAGTCCTAAATCATGTAACACGTCCTGTAGTCCTGATTCCTGTGTCCTATATCCAGCCTCCTGACTCCTTAGTCCTGTGACCTACATCCTGAGTCCCAAAACCTGAATTATGAATTCTGTGTCCTCTTGTCACTAGAGTCCTGTGTTCGATCTCTTTCTCTTGTCCTGAATCCAGTGTCCTGACTCTTGTGTCTTACATACTGTGTCCTACTTCCTGTGTTGTGTGTCCTACTTCCTGTGTACTTCCTATGTCCTGTGTCCTACACCTAATTCGTCCTGTGTCCTACACCTAATTCGTGAGTCCTGTGTCCTATACCCTGTGGCCCACGTACATGTACAACGTACAGAGCGAGTCCTGTTCTACAACTTGAGTCCGCTTTCCAAAAGCATGTGTCCCATGTCCTGACTCTTGTGTCCTCCATAAAAGTTCCTGGTAATTCTGGTGGAAACGTGGCTTATGGTTTGAAGTCCACGTGGATGTGGCCAATAAACCTTCTGAGTGAGGGAAATTAAGCTTTTCAGTCGTATCAGTTTCACAGTAAATCACTCGTTTCATTTTTAACCGTGGAAATGTTGCCATGTAAATCTTTGTTACTGACTGGCTAACAAAGGCTAGCCCAAGGTACGTTTGCGTGTCCAAACTCCCAACCAGGATGTGGACGTCACTCCCAGTTTCCGACTTGCGAGTGTTGAGTTTGGCACTTGTGAGCGTTGAACCAGCAGATCTGAGGTCTGGTCTCTCTGTTTACCACAAACAAGAGGAAACGCCACGTGACAAATCTCGCTAATGATCGTGAAAACACCATGTTTTACTCTAATCTGTGACAAAACAGGACATAAATGTTAGGCCCTGCTCGGGGTCAGGGGTCAAGGGAGGAGGCTGGAGGTGTTGTTGGTGGTGGTGTTAACGTCTGCAGATTGTATGTTGTTGTTTGAGATAATCTGTCCTGTGGCGGCAGCATAAGCAGCAGCAGCAGCAGCAGCAGCAGCAGCAGCAGTGGCGGCGCTCTGCTCGACTCAGGCGGCGTCCACCTCGTGTTTATCTCCACATCAGCACTTTTGTTGCGGTGGATTTTTTTTTTTTTTTTTTTAACTGTTAGCGTTTTATGGTTCATGATGAAAACAACATGGAGAAAATAGGATAAATATTTATTATTCAACTGTGAAAGCGATAGCTTGGATTCTGTGCTCTGCTTGTTAAGGCATCAGTAACGACGTATTCCTTTCAATTAATGAATGATTCATATCGGAATCTTCATCCTGTCAACCTGCAGGAACGTGTTCAACATTTCTGCATTCAAACAGGGAAAATTAATTAAAGGACTTTTTTATTTATTATTTTTTTATAGACGTTGCTTTATGACGGAGCTGTAATTACGAGGAAGTCCTGAACATTTCAAAGCAGCTTTGCCACGTGGACATTTGTTTTATTCATCGGATGCTAATTTCATTCGACACGTTCCTCAAAGGGAAACACGTGTCGACGGTTTGATTCCCTCTGCGAGCGTGTTCTGCTGTCAGATCACAAGGAAATTGGCGTGTTTCTGCATCCTTGCGGCGGTGGACGGTGTTTTCGGCAGAGCAGCTGACGAGGACGAGAGGTCGACGTGTCTGTGAAGGAGCAGTCTAACCAATCAAGGCCTTATTTACATTGAAAACTAGAGATATCATGTTCCTTTTCAGGACTTTGACATTTCCTGTGCAGGACATATTGGAAATGTAGGGGGGGGGGAAACACGATTTCTGATGGGATTAAAAATAACAAAGAAAATAACAAAATGCAACTGACTGAGGTTTAACGTGAACAGTGTTTTAATAGGTGAATATTCATCATGTAGCCACAGGCGTCCTGATATCACATGTAAGCATCTTCGTCCATGAAAACACTCCCAGTCGACACTAATCTTCTCACCACTGTTTCCCTTTATCATCAGTCTGATAAAAATCATACAGATTCAAACTGTTGTCACAACCATCGTTTTATTCTTTACTGAATATTCAATGTACAGTATATCCTGCATTAGAAGCGTTTTTCATATTCTTATTTTAGGTCATCTTAAAATTCTGAAACAATTCATGTTCCCTCGATTTAGATAAATCGGACTCATATGAAGCTAATTATTGTCAAAACTGTGGAGAAGGCTTAGCTTAGCATAAACACAAATAGAAAGAAAGAGCTTGGTTACCTGGCAAAATTTTTTTGTTTTTATCCAACTCAATTAATTTAGAGATTTACTCACTCCAATTTGCGGCCCAAGGATATGAGTTGCTTTTTTTTTTTATTAATGAATTGATTCATTTTGCATCGTAAACACATTTAGATTATTTTGAAATCATGTGAATAATTATCATCATAATTATTAATATTATTTTCATATCTTTCTCTCAAAAAAGGTTGTTTGAGTTTGAGACACCTGGACATGCTAGCTGTTTCCAATAATCCCAGTCTTTGTGCTAAGGTATCACAGCATAAGCTGAAGCAGCGAGCTAAGCTTGTATATAAATTACATGAAAAGAAATCTCACTTAGGTTAACAATAAAACTAAAACAAACAAACAAACGCTTAAATGGGGGGACAGTTACCTTAGCATACCACTACAAATACAGGGAAGCTAGCTGTGTAGCATAGAGACATAGAACAATAGATTTGGTAACAACTAGCTAATCTTAGCATGTGGGCTACTTGCTTAGCTCTAGCATTAAGATGACAGGGGAACAACTAGCCTAGATTGTAGGAAATAAAGGAAAATGAAAAGAAAAGCAGTAGAACTATTTGGTAACAGCTAGCTAATCTTAGCATGTGGGCTACTTGCTTAGTCCTAACATAAAGATGACAGGGGAACAACTAGCCTAGCTTGTAGGAAATAAAGGAAAATGAAAAGAAAAGCAGTAGAACTATTTGGTAACAGCTAGCTAATCTTAGCATGTGGGCTACTTGCTTAGTCCTAGCATAAAGATTACAGGGAAACAACTAGCTTGGTTTGTATATATATATATATAAAAAGAATGAATGAAACTGTGTGAACTATCCTTAACATTAAGATTTAAAATGAAAATATGATATTTTAAATAAGGAGAAAAATTATCAGTGGATAGAATAATGATGGATGAATGGTTGAACTTAAAGAAAACTTTGTGAGTGACATGACCACCTGATCACAGACCATGTGACCACAGCGTGCTGATAAATATCCCACCCAATTACTCCATGTAATAATTCCGCAGTGACTCGATAACGAGGTCTAATGCGGCCCCCAGTGCGACGGTTCCTCAGCGGACGGCGCCCTGATCACACGTTGAGCTTTGTAATTAGACTGGCACAAAATCATTATTTGGTGTTCAAACAGAAAATGAGGTTGTGAGGAGTCAATCTGTGCTGGCTCCGTGAGGCACACACAAGAATTTGATGATTTAATTACAGACGTAAGCTCCTGGGATGAGCCTTCAGCCGAGCCTGGTGGAGTGAGGGGGGATTATGACAGACTGAGCTCTTGACATCACTTCAGAGGACTGACCCTCACTTAGCACTGGAACTCTGAGGCCCTGAACTCGCCTTCAAGTTTATTTCTCTACAATAACAATAGATGAACAAAAAAAAATGTAATTATGTACAAATATTTAAATGTATAACAACATAAAAAGGACACAAAGGGAACATTTAGGCCTGTGTTGAAGCATTTCCACTTGCTCATACATGGCCACAGTTCCATTCACACTAAAACGAGGGTCTAGTGTTTGACTCATGCTTACTCGATCCCACTTTACAGTAGCTGTGATTTCTTGCAAGGGATTCATTCACCAAAACGAGTAAGTAAAATTAATAAATAAAGTTGGATATCTGGAATCTACTAATCAGTTTTTCATAGGAACTTATATATTAAAACTTGTAGACACTGTATATTCAAAAACACTAGAGATTATTCAGACTGTGAGAACAAAATTATAATTTAAGAGGATTATTTATGTCGGTAAATGTTATGTTATGTTGTCAAATGCAGATGTCTGTCAATTTCGGAGGTAAAGTTATGGAATTGTGTAAAACTCTTTTGGGGTTCAAAAAACAAATGTTTGAAATGTGAAATAATTACAGCTTACAATGCTAACTGACAGCCTAGTGATATAATTTCAAGTGTAATGTTTTATGTATTTTCTCGACATTTATGATTTTTTTTCGGGTTCCTCCTTGTATTGCACAGGGTAGAGGGAAAATAAGCCACGTTTGTCTTAAATGATTTCGCTTTATGTTTACTTTTTTATGTAAATGTAACCGAAATGAAGATATTCATTCATTCATCCAGTTTGAGTCTTAGGCAAGTGGCTTATTTTTTTTTGTTTTCTGACAGAAATAAAACCTAGATACCAGCTGGACTGGAAAGTGTTGTACGATAAAAATCATGAAGTTGGCGTTCATGGTCTGTGCGGATGTTGGTGGATGGTAGGCGATTTCCATCATACAACGGGCCGTAGTGTGCTTCTATGTTCTAAGTATGACCATATAGGGAACATGAAGGGGGCGTGGTCATAGTCTGACCCTCGGGTTACACTAATAAAGACCTGATTGCATCACTATAAGAGACAAAAATGGTCCATATTGTTCAGGATCCTCCATTGACCTGGCTGAAGGTGCTTGTTTACCTCTGGAGGAGAAAGAAGTGAGGCCCCCAAGACATGGAGGATGGACCCTGTTCACTGATGAACCTGCTCATCACCAGAGCGGCAGAACAAATGGACATCCACCTGCTGACGCTCCGTGATGAAGAACGTTGCCTTCTTAAATGAGAACTGAAGTCGCTGAATAATCGAGTATGGACCAAACAATTGGGCGTGATCATACCCTCATATTGTTGGGATAGAGCTCCATTGCTTTAGTGTTGATTTAAAAGAAAAAAGCAGACTGACAGAACAGCAATTTTCCTCAGAGAGATAATAACAGACCCTCTTGTGAAGGAGAAACCGGGCCATTAAACAAATATCTGCATTCTTATTCATGTTCCACTGTTATTTCCCGGAAAACCTCATCCTCTGATAGCATCTGTCCCACGCGGTGGCAGTTAAAAGCGTCATAGTGTGCACTAATTGCGTCCAGGCGCGTTGGTCCTCTTCAATCAGCGCTGTCTGTCAGGACGCCACCTGCAGCGCTCTGCGGGCCTGCTGGGGACACCTTTACACAAGAAGGACACGAGTTTCTGGGACTGCAGCAGAGCGACGGATGGGCCCGTCACTCAGCGGCGCTCTGCTGTGAACCCGCTTGGACCAGTTTTGCTAAGAAAGGTCTTCGCAGATGAGGTAGCCTGAGTGAACCCAAGTGAATCTGCCAGAGATTTGGTTTTGCTCTGCAGGAACGGCACCGGCATCGACAGAATCTCCAAAAACAGGAATCATCAGAGGGTTTGATCGACCAAAAATAGATAGCCGTCGCTGCTAGAACTAAAATACACCAGGCATGTTTGTTGACACGTTTTTATCCAGTTGCCTACAGAGGCATTTTGGTCATACCTCTTGGAAGTGGGAGGTGACTCCACCCTTTCCAGACTCATACTCAGTCTCACTGAGACGCCGTCTGGAGTAAGCCAGGCTAAAGGTGAGGAGGAATGAGAAGCATGTTGAGGTGCGGACGTGTCTTCAGCGACTCTGTCCGTCAGACTGTCTCAGAGTGCCGACATCGTGGACACCTTTGACGTGGCATTTCAGCTCATTAGCCTGGAAGTCACTGTGACGACCATTTTGCGGCAAACAACGACCCAGCAATGAGTTAAGGCCTCTTTATACGAGAGGGGTGACAGCTGTGGGAAACATCGGGGTCAGAGTTCAGCGGGGCCGAGTAGAGGTCAACGTATTGTTGTCGCGTTGTCCAAGAGGACAGACGGACGACAGCGGGTCACGTCCCTCTTGGCGTCTGGGTCGGTTTGATGAGCTGAGGTGTGGCGCTTACGTCCATGAGGTCGTGAAACATGTTTCTCATGTGGAAACAAGCTTTTTCACACAGAGCCCTATGATGACCTCGCCAAAGAGGCCATCACCATGGCAACGAGACAAACAGCTCAATGGAGGCTTTTATTTCGATCGACTCACAAACACTGTGAGCCTCGGAATCAAATCTCAAATTTCCATTTGAACATTTAAAACATTTGCTCAAATTTTAAACCAATAAACTGTTATAATTGTTATTTCATACCTTTGAATTTAAAGTTTCAGTTTCAACAGATTTAACAGATTTATAATATCTGTGGTGAAACTTCACATGTGGGGGGGGGGGGGGGGGGGGGGAAAGGTTGAGCATGTAGAAAAAGATGACTATTTTAAAGGTTAATATTGTGTGAATAAATGTCTAGACTAACCCTCCACACCATTGTAAGTGTCCTGTCTGTACAATATCTTTTCTGCTTTACCTTAAGAGGCTGAAATACAAGAAAAACTGATTTTAGCCACGTAACAAAAAGCTCACACCAGCTTAAGTCTGCGATATCTTATAAAATGTGCTTGCTGCTTTATCACATAGTTACAGCCATTTCTGGCCGGAAACTCAAGCTTTTAAACAGCTAACTCTCCTGCACCAAATTCCATTCAGAAAATCTGCTTTTTTAGCTCCTGGGGCGACAAGAGCTGCGGGTTGACTGTTAACGCTGCGTCACTTAAATAAATCTGAACAGAGGATTTCAAAGGCAGAAGTCACAAAGTCACACATTTGAACTTAGTGATGGAGGCAGCAGTGGATCAGCAACTCCAGTCTGCTGTGAAGTAAAATCACTGATTTTCTCTGTGGGGTTTGGTGTATGAAATGAGCGGCTGTTTAAAAGCTTTTAGCATGACATTTCCCTGAGCGCAGCACACGATGCCTGCGAATGTAGCTGCGTTAGTTCTCGTCGCCTCTCATCACTGTATCTGTTCAATGATCTCTAGTCACACGTGGACGACGCCACGGTGCCCGATGTTTCATTTCCACATTAAGTGTGCTGAGCATTTCTTACTCCCGCCCTACACTCTCCTCTTATTTCCTGCTCATCAGTTACACAAACGCCGCGGCTCCACCTTATTAAATCAGATAATGAGCTTTACGCTCTGATCCAGCCAATGGCACGAAAGTTAATGAAGACGTTAATGAGCGTGCGAGCGAGAACGAGAGGGTAAAACATGTTTCACTGTGTCCAACGTTTACAGCTCTCTCCTAATGGAGGCAATAACCAGACTCATCAAACAGCTTCTTCTAAAACTTGAAAAAAGTCACTATGAAATTCAAGAAGTCCAAACACTAAAGTAAAAGAGCAAGAAAATGATACTGAAGAGGTTTAATCCTGAAGTTAAAAAATACATGTTTCCAGGTTTAAGTCTGCAGTAAAATTCATGTTTTTATGTTTAATATTAGATTTAAAAAAAATTCATGTTCTCAATTTTAATCTTGAAGTTTAAAATCCATGTTCCAGGGTTTAATCCTGAAATAAAGAATGACTGATTTAAGGCTTAATCCTGAAGTTAAAAAACATCCATGTTTTGGGATTAATCTTGAAGTTAAGATCATTGTTTCCTGGTTTAATCCTGAAGTTAAAAATACATGTTTCCAAGTTTAATCCCAAAGTTAAAAATCTTTATTTATTAAATCTTAATCCTGATATTAAAAATCCATAAAAATATGGTTTATTCTTTCACCACATTCCACAGTGTTTTTTTTATATTAATGACTACAGTAAAAAGAAATAAAGGTAAACAAAGAAGAAGAATGCTTTCAGATTGAGATTGACATTGTCGTAACAAACGTCAATCGACCAGCAGCTGCAGACAAAAACTGTCACGATGACTTTAGTCTTAAAAATCTTTGTTTTCCCTAAACTTTGAGAAACAGAGTCACAAACACACAGTAGAGGAATGTGTACGATATCTTAACAATAGGTTTCCTGCTTTATCTTCCTGCTGGAGACCTTTTTCCAGTGAAAAAGTGCAAGTTTGTTAACCGTGGGCCCTCCCACACCAAAGTCCATAGAGAAAACTAACATTTTTAGTTAGCAGGGACACAGGAGCTGCTGGTCTCCTGCTGCCTTGTTTGGTGAGTTTGTGTCACTTAAGTAAATCTAAATAAAGGTTTTCAAATGCCGAAGTCACAAAACAACATTTAGAAACTTACTGATGGAGGCAGCAGTGGATCAGCAACTCTCTGTGTGCTGCGATGCAAAATCGTCGATTTCCTCTGTGGACTTTGGTGCAGGAGAGTTATCGATTTCCAAAGTGACACAATCTTCAGTTACCTGTTAAAACAAGTCTGTCCCACAGTTCGATAAAGTGTCAAGCATATTCTTTAGATTGTGTAAACTTAAACTGGCATGGATTTAATTGATCTAAAATGGCTCTGACTACATGAAACGTCACTTTACAAACAATCTACACATCTCAGGAAACTCAAACTTGAAGGTCCGACGTGTCGCGAGAGGACGGCTGAGACATTGTCCCAAACTCCAGGTCGAACTGACGCTGACTGCGAGAGCGAGACATCAGCAGAGAGGACAGAGCGTTTCGCTGCGTCCGTCGTCCTCGAGACAACGTCCCACCTGGAAACAAACCGGCTCAGTCATTCAACCTCAACTGTAAAAACCTGTTTAACCTGAATTTCAGTCTGTTCCTGAACATTGATCCAAAACGTGCCTTTAAACTTGAAAAAAGTCACTATGAAATTCAAGAAGTCCAAACACTAAAGTAACAGAACAAAAAAAATGATACTGAAGAGGTTTAATCCTGAAGTTTAAAATCCATGTTTTAAGTTTAATCCTGAAATTAACAATTACTGATTTCAGGCTTAATCCTGAAGTTAAAAAACATCCATGTTTTGGGATTAATCTTGAAGTTAAGATAAGTGTTTCCTGGTTTAATCCCAAACTTCAGGTTTAATCCTGATATAAATAATATGTAAAAAATATTGTTTATTGTTTTACCACATTCCACAGTGTTTCCTTATACAAAGAGATAAAAGTAAAAGAAGAAGACATACTTTCAGATTGAGATTAACATTGTCGTAACAAACGTGACATCGCCCATAAAAAATTGAATCCCCCCTTTTGAAGCCTTTGACTGGTGCCATGTTGTCATTTTGTCGACAACACCGGCCGTCGATCACACTCACATGGGCCGTACTTTTCTCTAAATAATAACATAACAAACAAAACTGACATCATGTTCTATTGAAGAAAGAGCTGAAACTAGTGATTGAGACCATTAAAATGATTACTGTGTTTGTAAATTATATAGAAAAGAGCTTTTTGGCAACTAGCTGAGTCTCCCCCTGGTGGCTATTCACTGTATTCTTACTTCCTGGTTAGCTTAACCCAGCAAACCACAATGATATATCCATGTTTTTATAAGTTCGATGAGCAAAACTAAGATACATACAGTATGCTAGGTGCAGGTACAAAATAAAACCAGAAACTAATAAGACAGAAGGAAAACAAAGAAAACAAAGCACAGTCACCAATAATAATAATAATGATAATAATTAAAATAAATAATATATGGAAATTCAAAAGCAGACTGTGAAAAAGCTCCTGGTGTCATGAAATTATATTATAAACAGCTCACAACAAAGACCAGAGAGAAAAGAAATTAAGATTATGGAACAAACATAAAACATAAAATATAATATCTTGACTACTGAGAATAAAAATAAGGACAAATCATATTTATTTACTCTATAAATCATTTGTGTGTGAGTTTATACAGCACGAGTGGATAGTTTTTAATTTTTAATGTTTAATTTTTGGAGGAAAAATAAATACAACGTGAATGTTGAAATGAGCGTGTTTGTCTTGGACGACCTGTTAACTCGGGGACAGGAAACGTGTCCGCTCACCTTCCTGTGTCTCTGCTCTGCGGAAGACGTCGGAGCGGCCGCTCCAGTAATAAACCGCCGTCTTCCCGTGATAATCTCTGACGTTGGCTTTAGCATCTAACAACAAAGAGAGAACAGAGAGAAACACAGATTTCCAACCAGAAAACAAAGATGCTGATGCTGTACAAACACCGCTGTTTTAACCGTTTTACAGTAATGGCATCATTAAACATAGTCCTGTTTAATTTTTATCCATGGACAAAACACCATGGAGAAATTGTTCCGATGTAAATGAAAAGACACCGTGACAAACACTCGTCCTCACCAGCAGGGGTCAGTAAACATAAAACCGACTTGACCGAACAACGAAAAGAAAAAAACGGAGCGGCCGCTCCAGTAATAAACCGCCGTCTTCCCGTGATAATCTCTGACGTTGGCTTTAGCATCTAACAACAAAGAGAGAACAGAGAGAAACACAGATTTCCAACCAGAAAACAAAGATGCTGATGCTGTACAAACACCGCTGTTTTAACCGTTTTACAGTAATGGCATCATTAAACATAGTCCTGTTTAATTTTTATCCATGGACAAAACACCATGGAGAAATTGTTCCGATGTAAATGAAAAGACACCGTGACAAACACTCGTCCTCACCAGCAGGGGTCAGTAAACATAAAACCGACTTGACCGAACAACGAAAAGAAAAAAAACCAAATGAAGAGTCTTTAATAAAACAAATGAACGAAAAGACAAAAGAAAAACTCAAAACAGAAACAAAAGCAAGGAGCTGAAACACGAGGGGATCGTAACCAAGTAACAGAAATAAATAAACCAATGGAGACACTGGGGGCGCAGGGACAATCGAGCAGGTTAAACACATGAGGCAATCAAAAGGAAAGACAGGACAGGAAGCAAAACTACAAAATAAAACAGGAAACGAGGAAACAGAAATTAATGTCCAACACAAAACAGCGTCCAGTTAAATCCAGGGGTCGAGACAGTCGGAGCAATGAAACAGTCCAGAGTTTCCCTCCTGTTTCCCACCTGAACGTCCGCGTCACAGGTACCAGGGTGGATAATTAGTAAAAAACGATTAAAAAAGTGAAAAAATAGATAGTAAAATAAAATTAGTAAAAAATCCCTGTCCTCCGTCTGCAAACAGGAGGCTCATGTCGAGGCCTCACGAGACGCCGAGACGCAGACAGAGGGTAATTATTTTAGATAACACGCAGTGAGTGAAGGAGGAGAGAAGACAGAAAGGTCAAACGCTCCTTCTCTCCATCTGAAGCCTCCTCCTCCTCCTCCTCCTCCTCCTCATCATCATGGCCAAAATCCACGGTTTCCTGAAAACCACTGGTAACAGGTTTGTTAAAAACACTCTAACTGGTGTCCATTTTTGAATTTCTGTTCATATACTGTAGTTCTTTACACATTAAAGCCGGCGTGAACAGACAGCAGGACCTTATGACAAATTCTGAGATTACATTTGATGCGGCCTCATTATTCTCATCAAGTATGATGCAGTAAAATAAATAAATAAATAAATAAAAGAAGTTGCATTACCACTCAACAAAAATGAATCGCTTTTTTATGGTTTGGTTTAGGCTCACTCTCTCTGACAAGATGGATGCCCAAAGGAACATAAAAGAAAAACTGATTTTGGCCTCTTAACAAAAAGACTCATGTATAAATTCAGCTTAAGTCTGCAGTATGTTAAGAAAATGTAATCATAAGACAGACTTTTCTGGCTGGAAACTGACATTTGTGACTATTTGTTAACGTCCCGCTCAAACAAAAATAAGTTGTTTGCAGCTTTATCTCAGCCTTTTCAGACTGCAAACGGAAGATTGCAATCCACTCACTCTCCCACACCAAAGCCCATAGAGAAAATCAGTGATTTCACAGTTGTTGAGTTGTCACAGTTGAGTTGTTGATCCACTGCTGCCTTCATTAATAAGTTCAAAAGCCTTATTTTGTGAATTCAGTGTTGAAAATCCTTCATTCAGATTTACCTCAGTGACACAAAGTGACCACACGAGGCAGCAGTAGACCAGCAGCTCCTGTGTCCCTGTGAGCTAAAATCACTGATTTTCTCTATGGACTTTGGTGCAGCGGAGTGAGCGGTTTACATTCTTCAGTTTACAGTCTGAAACAACTTATTTTATTTGACGAGTCATTGATTTATTGGCTAAAATAGGTTTTTCCTCATGTTTTACATGGATTAAAGCCTCCATGTCTCATAATTATAAAACATAACTATATCTTTACTGTGCATATAAATGACAGGATATAAAAAAAAAATGCATCTTATGTGAAAAAGCCTTAACAGGAAAGGTATGTACAGCTTCTTCTCTAACGACAATGTATGATTACTAAATAATTTATACTGCACTACTGTCAATACGGCTATTGGTACACTTAATATTGTATTTTATTTTTTGTATTACTATCTTATCTTAATATTTCCTGGTTGTTTTTTATCCCATTGTGTTGTTACTGGCACTGTGTGTAATGCTGCTGCTACACTGCAATTTCCCAGTTTGGGATTAATAAAGTCTATCTATCTATCTATCTATCTATCTATCTATCTATCTATCTATCTATCTATCTATCTATCTATCTAT
Source organism: Brachirus orientalis (assembly GCA_016785285.1). Lineage (NCBI taxonomy): Eukaryota > Metazoa > Chordata > Actinopteri > Pleuronectiformes > Soleidae > Brachirus > Brachirus orientalis. The sequence goes on from JAFBJR010000266.1 coordinate 444,320, forward strand.
CTATCTATCTATCTATCTATCTATCTATCTATCTATCTATCTATCTATCTATCTATCTATCTATCTATCTATCTATCTATCTATCTATCTATCTATCTATCTATCTATCTATCTATCTATCTATCTATCTATCTATCTATCTATCTATCTATCTATCTATCTATCTATCTATCTATCTATCTATCTATCTATCTATCTATCTATCTATCTATCTATCTATCTATCTATCTATCTATCTATCTATCTATCTATCTATCTATCTATCTATCTATCTATCTATCTATCTATCTATCTATCTATCTATCTATCTATCTATCTATCTATCTATCTATCTATCTATCTATCTATCTATCTATCTATCTATCTATCTATCTATCTATCTATCTATCTATCTATCTATCTATCTATCTATCTATCTATCTATCTATCTATCTATCTATCTATCTATCTATCTATCTATCTATCTATCTATCTATCTATCTATCTATCTATCTATCTATCTATCTATCTATCTATCTATCTATCTATCTATCTATCTATCTATCTATCTATCTATCTATCTATCTATCTATCTATCTATCTATCTATCTATCTATCTATCTATCTATCTATCTATCTATCTATCTATCTATCTATCTATCTATCTATCTATCTATCTATCTATCTATCTATCTATCTATCTATCTATCTATCTATCTATCTATCTATCTATCTATCTATCTATCTATCTATCTATCTAATTTAAACAATTTAAACTAAACCACAGAAGCTGAACCTTACTTTTTGATTAAATCATAAATTAAACTCGTGATTTCATGAAAAGATCAGATTAGTTTTCATCTAGTGTATTTGTTTTTTTTAAAATCATCTCTCAGTAAAACACAGTAAACTCTCAGCGACTGAGACACTTGATTGACAGGTGTTGTCACAGCAACAGTGGCCCCTCCCTCTGTGACCATATGGAAACAAGACAGTGTGCAGACCATATGTCCGCCTGTCTGTAGATATAAAGGAGGAGGAGGAGGAATCATCATGAGTCCATGAACCGCCCTGATGGTTTAAAGCTGGAGTCAACCTCATTAGCAGCAGTGTGACTCCCCGCCTCTCTTCATCCCGCTGAGGAGGAGGAGGAGGAGGAGGAGGAGGAGGATGGGGGGGGGTGCTGTCAATCAAGCTCTTGGGTGGTTATTTTGTCTGGTGCCGTGGATGTGCATCACTGCTCTCTTTGCCTCTCTGAGTCTCTGAGGCGCGGCAGAGGAAAATCTCAGGTGAGTGAATGTCAGCCTTAAAGGGACAGTTCAAATGGTCTGGACTGTGGTTGTAGGCTCGGTCTCACTGCCGGCTCCAGTCATTAAATATATACATCTACAATATCTTAACAATATGTATGACCACTTTTTGTTGCAGTTAGGCCACATTTTCCTACTGGAAACTGATATTTGTAAAGAAGCGCACTCATCCACACCAAAGTCCATTGAGAAAATTAACATTTTTAGCTCACCAGGACACAGGAGCTGCTGGTCCACTGCTGCCTCGAGTGGTCAGTTTATGTCACTGAGGTAAATCTGAACAAAGGTCTTCAAATGCCGAAAGTCACAAAATGAGAAGTTTGAACTTACTGGTGGAGGCAGCAGTGCATCAACAACTCCTGTGTGCTGTGATTTAAAATCAATGATTTTCTCTATGGACTTTGGTGTGGGTGAATGAAGTTAACACAAGATAAAGCACTATCATTGATTGTGTGTGCAAATATAAATATATACATAAATCCCAACCCTATACTTAAACATCTCTCTTTTTTAAACTTTTTAAAAGTGTACTTTCTTTTTAATTCTTTTAAATTTGAAGTATTTTTTTTTTCATTTTTGCGATGAGAATGCGACTCACTGTAGTCGTTGACGAGGGATTGGACGATGTGCTGGTGACCGTGGATGGAGGCGAGGTGTAGAGGTGTGTAACCCTGTGGATAACAGACACTGTTGGATCAAAACATTCCGGTTTTGACTTCCAAGTTCTGACATAAATGGGAAGCATTCTAAAGTGGCCAGAATTGCTAACAATGGCTAATGATGGTTAGCCTGGGATGTGTTTTGCATCCATGTTTTTTCCCAACTTCTCTAAAACGCGCTCAAATTAGAGGTAGCATTGATTTCGGTTTTGACTTCCGAGTTCCGATATAAATGGGAAGAATCATTAAGTGGCTGGAATGGCTAACAATTGCTAATGATGGTTAGCCTGGGATATGTTTGCATCCACGTTTTTCTGACTTCACTCTTAAATGTGATTAAATCAGAGGTAGCATTAATCCCAGTTCCAACTTTTGTGTTCCGATATAAATGTGAAGCATTCTTAAGCGGCTGGCCTTGCTAACCATTGCTAATGACTGCTAGTCTGGGATGTTAGCATCCGCGTTTTTCTCTCTGAAACATGGTCAAATCAACCCCCAGTTCAGAGTTCCGATGTAAAAGGAACGCAGCATTTTTCTTTATTTATATTACTTTTAAAAAAATGAAATAAAAGCTGGATCCCGTCGACCTCACTCACACGGATCCTTATTTTCCAGCGTCTCTGTTTGTCTCAGGAAATGTCCATCATCCTGTCTCTTCCGCCGTTTCTTGCCGCAGTCTTGTCGTTTACGCACATTAACGCGGCCGAGTCCCGGCGGAGCGGCCGCCCGTCAATACTGAGCTGCTGTCAGCGTTCAGACGGAGAAAACACTCACGTCGCTGTCAGTCCAGTGTTTCAACTGCGGTTTAAATGACAACAGAGACACAGAGACGGTTTTGAAGTCAGTGCTGGTTTTACGAGGTTTGTGTCTGTAGTTTAAAGTAAACTCTTAACGTCTCAGTTTTGACTTTAAACGGGCCCAGGAGGCCCTTTGATATGGAGAACAAATGCTACGCTGTCACTATCGTCCTCTCACACTGTCAACATCACCGTCACAATGGCACACGCACACACGTGTAGTGAGGAAAACTCACTCTATACAATGACACGTATGTGCACTCATGGATTCTGAGTCAAGTGACAACAAAGTGACTCCATTAGATGAGTCGGCGTCTCGGTTTTTTTCTCGCCCTGTAGGTGACGGATGGTTAAAAACACTCTAAACGCCGACAAAACACCGTCGTCAGAGTCCGACTGATTGCTGGTGTCGTGCAGCTCGGACGCGTCTGTGGCCGTAAACACGACGTTTGGCATTAGAGCCGAAAGGTTGAGCTGCTTTCATGTTCAAACGCACTTTCAGCTTCGTATCAGAGGGAAAGGCCACTTCAGTGGGAGGCCCGGGGACCGAGGGAGATCAAGGTGAGGCCTCTTTCTCACACACACACAAACACACTGGTTTCCATGACTTCAGAGGACATTGTATTGACTTACATTGACTCCCATTCATTACTCTAACCTTAACCATAATCACTAGTGCCCTAACTCTAACCTAAACCTAATTCTAACCCAATCCTAAAACCAGGTCTCAGTCCTGAAAAAGCCTTTAAACCTCGTGGGGACCAGGCAAAAATGTCCCCACAAGTCAAAATGCCCTTATGAAGATGGTTTGTACATTGTTTTTGGTCCCCACAAAGAGAGGAAAAACATGTACACACACTGGTTTCCATGACTTCAGAGGACATTACATTGACTTCCATCCATTTCCTGGAGATTTACTCTAACCTTAACCATAATTACTAGTGCCCTAACCCTGACCCTGACCCTAACCTTAACCTAACCCTAACCTCAGCCTAACTTTACATTATGAGGACTTGATTTTTGTCCCCATAAGGAAGACAAGTCCCCATCATGTGAGTGTGGAGACAGATGTAGGTCCCCACAACATAAGGAAGACCAGCTACACACACAAACCGTTAAAGGAATAGTTGAGGTTTTTAAAAATGAAGTTGTATGAGGTACTGAAACATGTGAAACAATACAGTTCTAGCACGGCTCAGCTCAGCTCGACTCTACGCTTTTCCATCAGTGATAGCACCTGGTACTTTTTTAGTCGCCGCTCTGTCCAGGTTCCAGTCGAACTGAGCCGATACTAAAATGTGACGTGGACAGACTGCCGGCCACTGACACAAGAATCAAAGCGAACAATGTTGAACTGTAGATCAGTTTCAGGTCAAATCAAGACTTGAAAATCCTGAAAACATGCGTTAATCTGCAACATTTAACAAAGATTGTTGTTTCTAAAATAAGTATTTAAACTGTCTGAATCTGTCAAAGAAAAGAAACAAAATCTTTATCATCTTTAACTGTGAAATGTAAAATGTTGAACCAAATATTAGATTATGTTAAAATAAAAATGTTAAAATATTCATTTTGAATAATATTCGGCATAAATAATAATATAGAGAAAAACATCTGCACCAAACTCCATACAGAAAACGAGAGTTTTTAGCTCACAGGGACACAGGAGCTGCTGGTCTACTGCTGCCTCGTGTGGACAGTCTGTGTCACTGAGGTTAATTCAAACAAAGGATTTTACGCACAGAATTCACAAAATAACAAATTTGAACTTAGTGATGGAGGCAGCAGTGGATCAACAACCCCTGTGTGCTGTGATATAAAAATCACTGATTTTCTCTATGGGCTTTGGTGTGGGAGAGTGAGTGGGTTACAAAGTGACACAAACGTCACTTGTGATACAAGTCTGACACAAGTGCAGAACATATTGTGCAGATATTACAGACTTAAGCTGACATAGATTTTAGTAGGTGAGTTTTAGTTGTGGTGGTTATTTCATACAACACCACTTCCAAAAAAAAACCCCTGAACTATCCCTTTAAATAGGCACTTTTTAACAGAAATTAAAAAATTTCTACAACAAATTATATAATTTATATACTACAAAATATAACATTTCTTTATTAATAGAAATAAAGCGTTCTGTGTCCATTAAACACTACATTAAATAAATGTTTAAAAGCAATTGTTATAATTATATACAATATATTATTGTAATAAAGTGTGTTTAAAGTGTGCACTGACATACTGTATGTAGCCTGTTGTGTTTGCTCCTGCATCTTATTAAGCCATCATTATTATTATTATTATTATTATTATTATTATTATTATTATACTGTATTTAAAATGGTTCCAGTAAGTACACATGACCACATACTTGTATTTCCAACAGTTTTGGAAGTAATTAAAATTAAAACAATGTGATATCTCCTCATATATTTCCATATTTGTATTTATTAATCATTCTGTGACGTCCTTTGTTATTTATTAATGTTTATATTTGGGTATTTTTGTTTTTTTCTGTTATGTGTCTGTTGGATTTATGAAGTTTTCTGATTCAGATTTAAAAAGTGCGTATTTTCTGTAACCTGCACGGCTCAGACTGAAGACTGAATATTCCCATTCACAGTAAAGACCAGAGAGTCCTGAGCTTCATCTCTGGTCCCTGATGTCCTTCTATGGATTATTGATTTTTGATTTGGTGGCTGCTCTCACTGAGACTTGTTTTAATCAGAGTCATTAGCTCCTTAACGATTAGAGACAAAAAAAAAAAAGTTAATTATGTCATTATGGAGCCAATCAGTGATTTGTCTACTTTGCTTTGCTCTGCTGGGACTTAAACATTATCTGCTGTGTGCACATCATCATCATCGTCATCATCAGCAGCAGCAGCAGCAGCAGCAGCAGCAGCAGCAGCAGTGGAGGAGCGAGGGAGCAGAGCAGATTAACACTTAGAGCAGATGCTAAATTGAATTCTCCAGGTCCACGGTTGACTGGGAAGACATTAAGTAACCACACACTGTGTGTGTGTGTGTGTGTGTGTGTGTGTGTAGCTGGTCTTCCTCATGTTGTGGGGACCTAAATGTGTCTCCACACTCACATTATGGGGACTTGTCTTCCTTATGGAGACAAAAATCAAGTCCCCACAACATAAATGACTCCATTTTAAGGTGAAGACATGTTTTAAAGTTAGACTGAGGTTAGGGTTAGGTTAAGGTTAGGGTTAGGACACTAGTAATTATGGTTAAGGTTAGAGTAAGTCTCCAGGAAATGAATGGAAGTCAATGGAATGTCCTCTGAAGTCATGGAAACCTGTTTGCCCCTTTTATTCTATTGCGTGTTCTATTTTATTCTCGTTTAATCCGTTGGCGGCTGCAATGTGGATTTTCTACGGAGGCCCGGAAGTGCAAACCATCGTTACAAAATGTAAGACACTTTTACAAATCCCCAAACTAATTAACAAATGTTGAAACAAATTTCCATTTTCAAAAGCAAAGTCCTTACAGAAGGGGAATGCACCAAATGCTGCACGTGACCCGGAAGTGATCAAGTGAGAGGTCTGTTCTCTTTTTTTTTTTTTTTTGACAGTAAAACACATAATGTTTAACATACTATTTAACATACAAACTGCCATGATGAGGCTTATGGAATGACACTAAAATGTTTATTTAATTTCATAGAATCAACGAATCCGGTGAATGTTTTGACAAAAGTTTGATATATTATTATTTTGAAAGGCAGGTTGAAAGGAAGTGGTGCTATATAAGTTCGGCTGATTGAGTATTGTGTATGAAGAGAATAAAAATGTTGTGTTTGGCATCCTGTAAATTTGTTTTTAGAAAATATACATTCCCTTTCCATAAGGGCTGCGGCTTTTGTAAATTTGTTTGGGGACGTTTTATTCATTTGTTTTCGAAAATGTAAATTTGTTTCAACTTTTGTTAACTTGTTTCGAGATTTGTAAAAGTGTTTCACACTTTGTAATAACTGCGTGCACTTCCCCAGTCTGGGATTACTAAAGTCTAATCTAATCTCTCCAATCACTCGTGCTGTAGGCATTCTTCAAATGTGCATACTAAACTTTATTTACACGGCACTTTTCAGCACAGCGTGTTTCTCATTTGGCCTCTCACCGATCTGACGTTGACGTCAGCGCCGCAGCGAAGCATCATGTCCACCGCGTCCTGACAGCCCTGCTTCGCTGCCCAGTGAAGAGCCGTCTGAAAACACACACATGCACACACACACACACACAGTTGCATATTTTAGACACTTAAAATATTTATCTAATAAAATCCATATCTGTTTAATTCTACAATAACTTCAAAATGTGTTTTTGTCGTTTTATCTCACCGACTTTTCCAACTGGGAACGTAGTTTGAAAAACCGCTCACCAAAGTCCATAGAGAAAATCACTGATTTTAACATCACAGCACACAGGAGTTGTTGATCCACTGCTGCCTCCATCAGTCAGTTCAAATGTCTTATTTTTTTTAATTCAGCATGTCGAATCCTTTGTTTGGATTTACCCCAGTGACACAAACTTATCATAAGCAGCAGCAGTAGACCAGCAGCTCCTGGGTCCCTGTGAGCTAAAATCACTGGTTTTCTCTATGGACTTTGGTGCAGGAGAGTGTGTTTGATTAAAAGTCCATCCAATGACAAGATAAAGTAGTAAATGTAGTTTTAAGATGTCTTAGACTCAGCTCTGACAAGTGATATGAGTTTAAATTTTGTCCCTTAAAAGGACCTAAACAGAGAGATATTGTATAGCATCTATACACTAACCTTAGACATCACAATTGAATGCCTTACCCTAACCCAGGTCTTAACCCTAACCCAGGTCTTAACCCTAACCCAGGTCTTAATCCTAAAACACAGCCCTTTACAGTTGTGGGGATAAAAACCAGAATGTCCTCACTTCCTTTGGTTTTTGATTGATTTGATGATTTGGTCCTCACACACACACACACACACACACACAGACAGTCTGACAGTAGTGGACTTACATACTGGACATGTCCCATGGTTTGGACAGGATTGGACAGCAGGAGACACAGAGTAGAAGAGAGACAAACATTAAAATACAACAGAATGTACAAACTCAAGTGTTGCTTTTATGTAGTTGTTTTGTGTCTCTTTTAGTTATTTTGTAGTTGTTTTGTAGTTGTTTTGTGTCTCTTGTAGTTGTTTTGTGTCTCTTGTTTTGTGTTTCTTGCAGTTGTTTTGTAGTTGTTTTGTGTCTCTTGCAGTTGTTTTGTGTCTCTTGCAGTTGTTTTGTGTCTCTTGCAGTTGTGTCTCTTGCAGTTGTTTGTCGTTGTTTTGTGTCTCTTGTAGTTGTTTTGTAGTTGTTTTGTGTCTCTTGTAGTTGTTTTGCCATTTTGTGTCTCTTGCAGTTGTTTTGTAGTTGTTTTGTGTCTCTTGTAGTTGTTTTGTCATTTTGTGTCCCTTGCAGTTGTTTTGTAGTTGTTTGGTGTCTCTTGTAGTTGTTTTGTATCTCTTGCAGTTGTTTTGTGTCTCTTGCAGTTGTTTTGTAGTTGTTTTGTGTCTCTTGTAGTTGTTTTGCGTCTCTTGCAGTTGTTTTGTAGTTGTTTTGTGTCTCTTGTAGTTGTTTTGTGTTTCTTGCAGTTGTTTTGCAGTTGTTTTGTGTCTCTTGCAGTTGTGTCTCTTGCAGTTGTTTGTCGTTGTTTTGTGTCTCTTGTAGTTGTTTTGTAGTTGTTTTGTAGTTGTTTTGTGTCTCTTGCAGTTGTTTTGTAGTTGTTTGTTTGTCGTTGTTTTGTGTCTCTTGTAGTTGTTTTGTAGTTGTTTTGTAGTTGTTTTGTGTCTCTTGCAGTTGTGTCTCTTGCAGTTGTTTGTCGTTGTTTTGTGTCTCTTGTAGTTGTTTTGTAGTTGTTTTGTAGTTGTTTTGTGTCTCTTGCAGTTGTGTCTCTTGCAGTTGTTTGTCGTTGTTTTGTGTCTCTTGTAGTTGTTTTGTAGTTGTTTTGTAGTTGTTTTGTGTCTCTTGCAGTTGTGTCTCTTGCAGTTGTTTGTCGTTGTTTTGTGTCTCTTGTAGTTGTTTTGT